>SJYT01055743.1:241317-273741 GCA_006410635.1 Cephalophus harveyi | reverse complement strand
CTCACTTCCACTGTATAATCATAAGGGATTTGATTTAGGTCATACCTGAATGGTCTAGTGGTTTTCCCTACTTTCTTCAATTTGAGTCTGAATTTGGTAATAAGGAGTTCATGATCTGAGCCACAGTCAGCTCCTGGTCTTGTTTTTGTTGACTGTATAGAGCTTCTCCATCTTTGGCTCTGCTTGGACTCTGCTTGATGCCCTGCAATAACACTGTATTTTCCTTCACCACAAACTCATGTCATTATGTTGACTTTGCTGCATGTGGGAGAGGGGATCCAAGTTTGGTTGAGAAACACTTTCAAGACAATAAAAGATATATCTCACTTTAAATATCCTAAAAGTTTATACAACTTCAGATTTTAAAGATCAGTCTTTGATTGACTCTCTCTGCTTAATGTTTTCTGGAGGTCAGAAAGAGGGGTTAACTGTTTATCCTGACTACAGGGAGTGCTACTGCTTATTTTAACCTATGTTTGTAGGTTTTGAGGAGGCTATTCCTAGCATTTGCTGCAGTTGGCTTCCTCAAGTTTAAGTGGGATCCAAGATTCAGAACCAAGATTTTGTTGGACCAGTGGGAAGATTCTGGAAATTAAGCCATTGGTTAAGCTGAATCTGGCCCAGATACTTTAAAGCCTTGGGGGAATAGTCATAAGATCATAATTTTGGCCTAAAGATATCATAATGCTGTTTTTTCATAAGCCATTTTATAGTGAACTTTGTTAGTTTTTTTCCTGAAACATTTTAGTAATATACTGTCCTTAAGGAAAAGTTTATGTAATGCTTATGTTTTGACTTATTTTATAGAACACTCAAGTAATGTTTAACAAAGACTTTTTCTCAAGTGCTTACTATTTTGAAATCACTGTGTTAGATGCTATTTTTAANATTTTATAGTGAACTTTGTTAGTTTTTTTCCTGAAACATTTTAGTAATATACTGTCCTTAAGGAAAAGTTTATGTAATGCTTATGTTTTGACTTATTTTATAGAACACTCAAGTAATGTTTAACAAAGACTTTTTCTCAAGTGCTTACTATTTTGAAATCACTGTGTTAGATGCTATTTTTAATTCTTTCTCAATATGCCCCATTTTGAAACTTATACTATTCAATATTTTGGTATTTCCAAGGTCACTCATTTTTTCTCATAATAAATCTGATAAAGATCTTGATTTTTGAGGTGTTACATTTCATATCCATGTGTCCACACAAGATTAATATATTGTGTGTATTAAATATTCTTCATCAACGAATATTCTTCATCCTTAGTTCTTATAAGCCTAGAGTACTTGCAAGAATATTTTGGTGAATGATTTAACCCATGGAAATTGTGGGTCTTGATGAAAATTTATTGAATGGGCAAAAAAAATTAATAAATTTGGACTGATTACCAGTGCATTAAAAATAGAGGAGAATCAAGAATGGGAATATAACCACATTCTTTTTTTTTAAATTTAAATTTATATCAACGGAGTGAAGAGTGAAAGAACTCACAGTGCCATTATAATAGTGCGGGTATATTTTCAGCACCTAAGAACTCTAAGTTGAAATACATCATGTGGGATGCTATTTTTACAACTGCATTTTTGGAGATAATTTAGAAAATAAACACATATCAGTGTACTCATTTGATCACATGGAGAACAGTAAACAGAAGTTCTACTTATCCCCCAGGGCCTTTGTTATGATTAAATAATCCATCCAGAGCTTCTGAACTAAGTTATCCAATAAGCATAGAGGCTAAACATTACCTAAGATTGCTAGAAAAATTTCTAGGCATTCATTTTCAAAGCAGATGAACTATGACAATCACTACGGCATTATTGCAGGTTTGATTCCTTAAACATTTTGCAGTTATTCTAAGAAGGGGCTTTCCAGGTTGCTCTAGAGGTAAAGATGTTGCCTGCCAATGCAGGGGACATAAGAAACTCAGGTTCGATCCCTGGGTTGGGAAGATCCCTGGGAGGAAGGTATGGCAACCCAATCCAGTATTCTTGCCTGGAGAAGCCTGACAGAGGAACCTGGTGGGCTATAGACACTGTGGTCTCACACTACTGAAGAAAAAAATTTTCTTGGTGAAGTAGTTGTGCTGTGCTTAGTTGCTCAGTCATGTCTGACTCTGTGACCCCATGGATGGGCCCATGTGTGACCCCACCAGGCTCCTCTGTCCAGGAGGATTCTCCATGCCCTCCTCCAGGGGATCTTCCCAACCCAGGGATCGAACCTAGGTCTCCCACATTGAGGGTGGATTCTTTACTGTCTGAACCACCAGTGAAAAGTGAAGTCCCTTAGTCATGTCCAACTCTTTGCAACCCCATAGACTGTAGCCTACCATAAACTGTAGCCTACAGGCTTCTCCATCCGTGGGATATTCCAGGCAAGAGTACCAGAGTGGGTTGCCGTTTCCTCCTCCAGGGGATCTTCCCAACCTAGGAATAGAACCTGGGTCTCCTGCATTGCAGGCAGATGCTTTACCCTCTGAACCACCAGAGAAGCCCATAAATACTGGAGTGGGTAGCATATCCCTTCTCCAGGGGCTATTCCCTACGTGGGAATAGAACCCAGGTGTCCTGCATTGCAGGTGGATTCTTTACCAGCTGAGCTACCAGGCAAACAGTGTTAGGTGATATAAATGAGTGGGCTAGTCTTCATTGTCTTTAACATTATGAAACCAATTAATGAAACATTGAAAACTTCTTTTATAATATATAGTCTAAATGAGCAGAATTTTGAGGGGTATTGAGAAGCTAATCACTTTAATTCATTTTTAGCATCACAAACATAAGACACAGATTAATAACAAATAAAGTATTCCATACTTGAGTAACTGGAGAATGGAATGTTTTGCCAGTTATAGTGGTTAGCTTCTGGATATCCACTCAAAATTTTGCTCATTCAAACTACATATTATGAAAGAAGTTTTGAATGTTTCATTAATTCCTAGGAAAGTCTCTTTCTTGTTAAGGTACAAGTAATATATATCCTAATATGAATCAAATCATTTGGGGGAAATCCTTCCTAAAGGTTTAAGCTTGACCACGAGTACAGCTTTGAAGACCTTAATTAGAGAAATAGCCCTGCATTATTTAAACAGTTCCTATATCGACCTGTATGCAAATCTATTTTTCAGGTATTCAAAGAGATTAAGAAAAATTCTTGCAAAAGCCAACTTCAAGATCTTCAGAAAAATATCCCTAACTGAATGTAAACCTGCAAAGCTGCCCAGTTAGCCTCATTGATTAGCTTCTAATTCAGCATTTTCTGGCTGACTTGGGAAGTGTTGGTGAATCTCAGTGACTGAATGAATCTTGACTCTGATGCTGGGCATCACTTCTTGTTTTTAGCCCAACCCTCAAGAAAACGTGGACTTCCCAGGTGACACAGTGGTAAAGAATACTCCTGCTAAGAGACATGTGTTCAATCCCTGGGTGGGGAAGATCCCCTGGACTAGAAAATGGCAATCCACTCCAGTATCCTTGCCTGGAAAATTCCATGGAGAGAGAACCCTGGAGGGCTACAGTCCATGGGTTTGCAAAGAGTCAGACCTGACTAAGCACACACACATAAGCAAAGGCTTTCAAACATCACTGTTCTGTTTTATTATGCCTGCCAATGAAAAACATCATCAAACAGGCTAAATAAAAAATGAGATTTCCAAGAAATATTTTCTAAACTGAACAGCCAATTTCAGTGATGGATTAAGCAAAATGGTAGCCAAGCTTTTTCTCTTGTCATTATTTGACCAATATTTACAAATATATTATTCAGTATTCTCAGTTGTAAAGTTCCTAAAGCATCTTTTCAACTGCTAATACACCTCCCAATTTGTGATTAATGAACAAAGCATGTACACACAATTCCTTTAAAATAAATACAGCACCTGGGGGATTTTAGAAAATTCAGGGATTTTCAAGTAATTGAGAGCTTTGAAAAGAGCACTTTAGAAGTCAAACCTTAGAATCAGTTTGTAGTGAGGGAACTATAAGCTTTTTGGTAGAGACAGAAAGTGGAAAGCAAGAGAATTCTCATTCTATAAAGAGGACTCAAATCAGTGCAAAATATGATTTTTTTCTTGAATTGAGTAACTCAATATTCATAAGAGGTAGATTTCCACCCCTCCCCCACCCTCCTCTGCCCCCTCACATATATCTTGCTTTTTAGCCTTAGCAGTAACTCTATTATAATTAATGTCTTTTACATATGTGTGAAATTAGTCAGGAATGAAATGAACTCCAGATCTCTGGATCCTTGCCTCTCTTCCATGGAATTACTGGCANTTATGTAATGCTTATGTTTTGACTTATTTTATAGAACACTCAAGTAATGTTTAACAAAGACTTTTTCTCAAGTGCTTACTATTTTGAAATCACTGTGTTAGATGCTATTTTTAATTCTTTCTCAATATGCCCCATTTTGAAACTTATACTATTCAATATTTTGGTATTTCCAAGGTCACTCATTTTTTCTCATAATAAATCTGATAAAGATCTTGATTTTTGAGGTGTTACATTTCATATCCATGTGTCCACACAAGATTAATATATTGTGTGTATTAAATATTCTTCATCAACGAATATTCTTCATCCTTAGTTCTTATAAGCCTAGAGTACTTGCAAGAATATTTTGGTGAATGATTTAACCCATGGAAATTGTGGGTCTTGATGAAAATTTATTGAATGGGCAAAAAAAATTAATAAATTTGGACTGATTACCAGTGCATTAAAAATAGAGGAGAATCAAGAATGGGAATATAACCACATTCTTTTTTTTTAAATTTAAATTTATATCAACGGAGTGAAGAGTGAAAGAACTCACAGTGCCATTATAATAGTGCGGGTATATTTTCAGCACCTAAGAACTCTAAGTTGAAATACATCATGTGGGATGCTATTTTTACAACTGCATTTTTGGAGATAATTTAGAAAATAAACACATATCAGTGTACTCATTTGATCACATGGAGAACAGTAAACAGAAGTTCTACTTATCCCCCAGGGCCTTTGTTATGATTAAATAATCCATCCAGAGCTTCTGAACTAAGTTATCCAATAAGCATAGAGGCTAAACATTACCTAAGATTGCTAGAAAAATTTCTAGGCATTCATTTTCAAAGCAGATAAACTATGACAATCACTACGGCATTATTGCAGGTTTGATTCCTTAAACATTTTGCAGTCATTCTAAGAAGGGGCTTTCCAGGTTGCTCTAGAGGTAAAGATGTTGCCTGCCAATGCAGGGGACATAAGAAACTCAGGTTCGATCCCTGGGTTGGGAAGATCCCTGGGAGGAAGGTATGGCAACCCAATCCAGTATTCTTGCCTGGAGAAGCCTGACAGAGGAACCTGGTGGGCTATAGACACTGTGGTCTCACACTACTGAAGAAAAAAATTTTCTTGGTGAAGTAGTTGTGCTGTGCTTAGTTGCTCAGTCATGTCTGACTCTGTGACCCCATGGATGGGCCCATGTGTGACCCCACCAGGCTCCTCTGTCCAGGAGGATTCTCCATGCCCTCCTCCAGGGGATCTTCCCAACCCAGGGATCGAACCTAGGTCTCCCACATTGAGGGTGGATTCTTTACTGTCTGAACCACCAGTGAAAAGTGAAGTCCCTTAGTCATGTCCAACTCTTTGCAACCCCATAGACTGTAGCCTACCATAAACTGTAGCCTACAGGCTTCTCCATCCGTGGGATATTCCAGGCAAGAGTACCAGAGTGGGTTGCCGTTTCCTCCTCCAGGGGATCTTCCCAACCTAGGAATAGAACCTGGGTCTCCTGCATTGCAGGCAGATGCTTTACCCTCTGAACCACCAGAGAAGCCCATAAATACTGGAGTGGGTAGCATATTCCTTCTCCAGGGGCTATTCCCTACGTGGGAATAGAACCCAGGTGTCCTGCATTGCAGGTGGATTCTTTACCAGCTGAGCTACCAGGCAAACAGTGTTAGGTGATATAAATGAGTGGGCTAGTCTTCATTGTCTTTAACATTATGAAACCAATTAATGAAACATTGAAAACTTCTTTTATAATATATAGTCTAAATGAGCAGAATTTTGAGGGGTATTGAGAAGCTAATCACTTTAATTCATTTTTAGCATCACAAACATAAGACACAGATTAATAACAAATAAAGTATTCCATACTTGAGTAACTGGAGAATGGAATGTTTTGCCAGTTATAGTGGTTAGCTTCTGGATATCCACTCAAAATTTTGCTCATTCAAACTACATATTATGAAAGAAGTTTTGAATGTTTCATTAATTCCTAGGAAAGTCTCTTTCTTGTTAAGGTACAAGTAATATATATCCTAATATGAATCAAATCATTTGGGGGAAATCCTTCCTAAAGGTTTAAGCTTGACCACGAGTACAGCTTTGAAGACCTTAATTAGAGAAATAGCCCTGCATTATTTAAACAGTTCCTATATCGACCTGTATGCAAATCTATTTTTCAGGTATTCAAAGAGATTAAGAAAAATTCTTGCAAAAGCCAACTTCAAGATCTTCAGAAAAATATCCCTAACTGAATGTAAACCTGCAAAGCTGCCCAGTTAGCCTCATTGATTAGCTTCTAATTCAGCATTTTCTGGCTGACTTGGGAAGTGTTGGTGAATCTCAGTGACTGAATGAATCTTGACTCTGATGCTGGGCATCACTTCTTGTTTTTAGCCCAACCCTCAAGAAAACGTGGACTTCCCAGGTGACACAGTGGTAAAGAATACTCCTGCTAAGAGACATGTGTTCAATCCCTGGGTGGGGAAGATCCCCTGGACTAGAAAATGGCAATCCACTCCAGTATCCTTGCCTGGAAAATTCCATGGAGAGAGAACCCTGGAGGGCTACAGTCCATGGGTTTGCAAAGAGTCAGACCTGACTAAGCACACACACATAAGCAAAGGCTTTCAAACATCACTGTTCTGTTTTATTATGCCTGCCAATGAAAAACATCATCAAACAGGCTAAATAAAAAATGAGATTTCCAAGAAATATTTTCTAAACTGAACAGCCAATTTCAGTGATGGATTAAGCAAAATGGTAGCCAAGCTTTTTCTCTTGTCATTATTTGACCAATATTTACAAATATATTATTCAGTATTCTCAGTTGTAAAGTTCCTAAAGCATCTTTTCAACTGCTAATACACCTCCCAATTTGTGATTAATGAACAAAGCATGTACACACAATTCCTTTAAAATAAATACAGCACCTGGGGAATTTTAGAAAATTCAGGGATTTTCAAGTAATTGAGAGCTTTGAAAAGAGCACTTTAGAAGTCAAACCTTAGAATCAGTTTGTAGTGAGGGAACTATAAGCTTTTTGGTAGAGACAGAAAGTGGAAAGCAAGAGAATTCTCATTCTATAAAGAGGACTCAAATCAGTGCAAAATATGATTTTTTTCTTGAATTGAGTAACTCAATATTCATAAGAGGTAGATTTCCACCCCTCCCCCACCCTCCTCTGCCCCCTCACATATATCTTGCTTTTTAGCCTTAGCAGTAACTCTATTATAATTAATGTCTTTTACATATGTGTGAAATTAGTCAGGAATGAAATGAACTCCAGATCTCTGGATCCTTGCCTCTCTTCCATGGAATTACTGGCAGACTATGAAGTACTGTACACGAGGGAAGAATATGAAGGCCAATGTGTCTACTTATATGTGTCTGCATATAACTTGTTATTATTTGCAAGTCTTCATGCTAACCATCACTTCAAGTTTTATAGGATGTAATCTGGTACATGTAAATAAAACTCAGGGTTCTTGAAACCAAAACATAAAAGTAGCATATCGCAATCAAAGAGCAGATGCTTTGTGATGTCAAGCTGAATATTTATGGTCTTGTTTTAAGCCAATCATTGAAACTGACAATTTGTCACAAATTATTTGCCTGTCTAAAGGAGAAATTTCATTAGAAAGATGTTTAAAAGTTTGCTTTTCAAACAAACCAATTAAAAAAAAAACCTCAGATTTTTAATCTTATGGAAAGGAAAGAAATTCAATACAAGACTGAGGTAGAAAAATTCTACAAATACATTCAAGAGTTTCTGATTAGTAGTAACAAGTGACCCCTAACAACAAGCTCAGACATCTCTTAGATTGTGCTAAACATTCCAATTTACCTGAAAGTGGAAAAAATTACTCTCAATTTTGTTTCTGCTAATTTAATGCTCAATCAAATTAACTTTAGTGATTAAATTTGATATAAAAAACATGTTTGATGAACATCTTATTTATTAGTTGGTCTTGGAAGTGTTTCCAGTTTATTCTGGGTCTTTAGAGAAGGGCTCAGAAAGAAACTTGAGAATCTATTTTTTGTAGACAAACACATCATTTTTTCTTTTTATTTTAGATGAGGGATGCAATTATAGTACCCACTCCAGTATTCTTGCCTGGAGAATCCCATGGACAGAGGAGCCTGGTGGGCTGCAGTCCATAGGGTTTGAAACAGTCAGAAACGACTGAAGCAACTTAGCATGCACACACAATTACAGTAAGTCTCCTATATAGGAGCAAGTTCCATTCTGAGAGCATATTCGTAAGTGCAATTTGTTCAAAAGTCCAATTTGTTCATAAGTCCAACAAAGTTAGCCTCGGTACCCAACAAACACAATTGATTACATAGTTCAATTCAGTTCAGTCTCTTGGTTGTGTCCAACTCTTTGCGACCTCATGGACTGCAACATGCCAGGCTTCCCTGTCCATCACCAACTCCCAGAGCTTGCTCAAACTCATGTCCATCGAGTTGGTGAGCTAGCCAATCATCTCATCCTCTGTCATCCCCTTCTCTTCCTGCCTTCAGTCTTTCTCAGCATAAGTTATATAGTGCTGTACTTTAATAGGTTTATGATACTTTTCACACAAATAATACATAAAAAGCAAACACAAACACACAAAAATAAAATATTTTGAATCATACCGTACAGTACCTTGAAAAGTACAATAGTATTGTACCACAGCTGGCACACCAGGGCTGGCATCGAGTGAACAGGCAAGAAGAGTTACTGACTGCAGGAGGGAGAGGAGGTGGGAGATTGCAGAGCTGAAAGATCGTCAGCAATAGGAGATGGAGGGCAAGCTGAAATTTTACTCATGCTCAACACTGATGGCACATGTTCTGGTTCCTTGCTGGATTTAATTCTATCTACCCACTTGAAAAAATAGTCCTGTGATGTCTGGGTAGTAGCTGATTTTTTTTATCATGAAAATGAAAGTCACTTAGATGTGTCCAACTCTTTGCGACTCCATGGACTATACAGTCTGTGGAATTCTCCAGCATAGAATACTGGAGTGGGTAGCCTTTCCCTTGTCCAGGGGATCTTCCCAACCCAGAGGTTGAACCCATATCTTCCTCATTTCATGAGAATTCTTTTCCAGCTGATCCACAAGGGAAGCCCAAGAATACTGGAGTGGGTAGTCTATCCCTTCTCCAGTGGATCTTTCCGACCCAGGAATCAAACTGGGATCTCTGCATTGCAGGCAGATTCTTTACCAACTGAGCTATCAGGGAAGCTTTCTCACCACAGATGACACGATAACACTGGACTGCATTCTGAATGCCTGCTGCAACCTTCGTGTACCAGTCTCTACTGGGGTGCTTTGCCTCAAAAATTAACAGTGCCTCTCAGATGAAGAAAATCCCCTTGCCGTTTCCTGCATCATGAGTCTCTTTGGTTCTTCAGTTTCTTCTACTTTCTCTTGATTCTCTTGGCTCTTTCTCTGGGACTCCATTTCCAACAGGACTTCATCAGTAAGCTCCATGTTTACATCTTTGAAAGTTCAAAACGTGAAGGTTCATGTGTAGAAGACTCACTGTACTCACCATATTTCTCTTATGCTAAGACATGGAAATTCATAATTAAGTAGAACCATAAATAATGGCACTTAAGTCTAAATGGTTTAGTGAAACTTGAGCCCTCCATTCAACATCTCTAGCCCCTTGTTATTCTGTCTTTACTGGACTGTTTCAGCAACATGTTGTCTGACTGAGATTTAAAGTTGTATCAGTCACCAATCCACTCAGATTTTTGAGTGCCTACTATATGACACAAACATAGTCCTAAGAAATGGAGATACCAC
Organism: Cephalophus harveyi; assembly: GCA_006410635.1. Classification (NCBI taxonomy): domain Eukaryota; kingdom Metazoa; phylum Chordata; class Mammalia; order Artiodactyla; family Bovidae; genus Cephalophus; species Cephalophus harveyi. Next base: position 263,668 of record SJYT01055743.1, on the reverse strand, counting down.
ATTGAATCAAATGCAATCCCTGTCTGTGTGGAATATATAGACTACTTTTTTCTCTTTTCTTCCTTATGACGAATCTTATATATCTGCATCTATCTTTTGTTATCAGTTTTCATCATATCTACCTTTTGCTCCTATCATCTGAAAACTTAACTAGGCCTTCTTTTGTTTACTGAGCTATACACTGATCTTTACATGAAATCTATTTTTAAGGCATTTTGAAGGTGAAAATTTGAGCTAGCAGTGGTATAGTTTACCTGTAAAACATTTCAGCTGAAACCTGCATGATTCTGAGGTGTTAAAACAGATGTACTGAAAGTTTTACCATTTTCTCTTCTCTGGCTCACATTCCTAAGCTTGCTTCATTAAAGCTCAGTGAGTGAAACTGATTGACAAGTAAAGCAATGTAAATGCAAATGTCTCAATCTGTAATAGGGCAGCCCCTTTAGAAGGGAACTGATGGCTCTGTAAATACAATACTCACTAAGTACTTATTCATATATTGAGAATCACCTGCAAAAAATATCATTTTGTCCTTAGAAATATTTTGTGGTTGCTTTATTGATAGTTGCCAAAATTATTTTTTAATAATTTAAAACCTTAATTTTCTGCAGGCTAAAAATGAGAAAGAATTCAGCATATAATCTCATGCACTAGAAGACCAATTATTCTTTGAACCAAAGCTACCACCACCAATAATGGAATGCCAACCATATTTTCTTAATTGGTTCATGACGTATTTATTAATCCTATGTTTTCCTATTTATCTAGTAATATGAACTTTGACAAAGAACTTATATTGACTTGATTTATTTTTAATTTATGAAAAATCATGTTTTACATCTCAATTTAATATCGTCACAGTATATACAGAATAATTAATAATTTTATCATTCCAAAACATGGTATATGGATTATATTCAGATCTGACCTTTTATTTTATATTAATACAAAATCTCCTCTTCAATACTTCTAAATGTTACTTCTACTTTGTCAAGTAGATCCAGATGTTGTAATTGTCCTTATACAGAATATTATCTGTCATCATTGTTTTCATAATGAATGAAAGCATCCATTTTATTAGCATAATCCTCTATCAACACTCTGGTGCTAAATATGTTCTAGTTGATAAGTATTGGCAAAAGGGATCATCTGAATAAAAGGAGGAGAATGCTTCTGGAATCTTTTTATTTCTGTTACAATGACTATCTTTTTGCTTTCAGACCAGGAAGAACCAGAGGAAGTACGGAAGCATTCGTCATCCTGGAATAGAAGGTCTGGCACCAATCATGAGGATGATTCAGTTAATGATGGAAGAAAAAGCAGAAAAGAGAGAAAAGTTCCAATGTGTGAACAGATCTAAGTGGGGAATTGAGTCACCAACCAAAATGTTGTTTGCTATACAATTACTCGTCACTCCCAAGCACAGTTGCCACGTTCAGCTGTCAGAATGAAAGGACTATTTCCTAATGTACTGTCCTATCCAGGCTGAATCCATGGGAAATTGGCCTGTTGATACAATAGGATCACATTTTTGCCTACTAGTGAGTGAGATATGAAAATCTTCACTACTGTGTACCAGCTTGGTGCTTCTCGACCTTGGTTCTGGTCATGGACATTCTTGAGATAAAATCAGATAATATATATAAACCCTCTTCTCAGAAAAGTGCACACACACACACAAATTTCTGTAAACAATTTGAAGTGATTCGCTTGTTTCCAAATACCCAATTATGATTCTCCCTTGGGCCATAGATTTCAGGTTAAGGATCTTCTATATTAGAGATGAGGGAAGTAGTTTTTATTAGTATTCCATGTATCAGATATAATAATAATATTTTTTTGTTGTTGTTCATTTGCTATGTATGACTCTTTGCAACCCCATGGACTATAGCATGCCAGGCTTCTCTGTCCTTCACTCTCTCCTGGAGTTTGCTCAAACTCAGATCCATAGAGTTGGTGATGCCATCCAACCATCTCATTCTCTATAACCCCTTTCTCCTCCTGCCCTCAATCTTTCCCAGCATCAGGGTCTTTTCCAGTGAGTTGGCTCTTTGCATCAGGTGTCCAGAGTATTGGAGCTCTAGCTTCAGTATCAGTCCTTCTAATGAATACTCAAGGTTGATTTCCTTTAAGACTGCCTGGTAAGATCTTCCTATCCAAGGGACTCCAGCACCACAGTTCGAAAGCATCAATTCTTCTACACTCAGTCTTCTTTATGGTCCAACTCTCACATCTGTACATGACTACTGGAAAAACCATAGCTTTAACAATACAGACCTTTGTTGGCAAAATGATGTTTCTGCTTTGTAATATGCTGTCTAGGTTTGTCATAGCTTTCCTTCCAAGGAGCAAGTGTCTTCTAATTTCATGGCTGCAGTCACTGTCTGCAGTGATTTTGGAGCCCAAGAAATAAAGTGTGTCACTGTTTTTATTGTTTCCCCATCTATTTGCCATGAAGTGATGGGACCAGATGCCATGATCTTAGTTTTCTGAATGTTGACTTTTTAATAGTAAGCTACAAATTATAATAAGCACTTTATATGGACTATCTTTCAATAAACCAATGAATTAGTTTTATCATCCCCATTTTTAAAATAAGCTGATGAGCATCAGAGACTTGTTTGTAGTTAAGCAACCCATCATTGAGGACTTCAGAATACTAAATAGTCTATTCATTGGTACTTACTGCTACATTTTCTCACTCTGTTTTCTCTGTTTTCTATCTTGTGTAGCTAATATTCCAAATTGTGTTCAGGACAGATTCCTGGCTCTCAGATCCCTAGAATATCACTTTGTTTCCCCTTGCATTCACCCAGGCCAATATTTACTCATTTCCCCACTGCAAGCTCCTACTCTGCTTTATGACTGGCCTTCTGTGTCGCACTGTCTCTAATTTCACCAGCTGCCCAGCATCTAAATCTTCTGATATATAAGCCCCATACCCTCATGTACCCTCTCCCCACCAAAAACCCCTCCAGGTTTAGTTCCACATCTGTTCCTAAGCCAATGCTAATTGAGGCAGGAAGTAGATCTTGGTGTAGTGAGCCTTGGAATTAAATTACTTTAACAAGATCCATTGATCTAAACTCCAACAGCTGGGCCCCCACGTGTCCATGTCTGCCAACCAGATAGGAATCCAATGTGTTTTGTTTATGCTTTATGTGCCTCTGTAGTTTCCAGTTCAAGGTATTCCCTTTGACAGCCTGTGAAGACTTTTACTCTCTTGCAAATTAAATAAAAGAATATCCCTTGAGAGTTAAAATGTTAGGTAATATACCAAAGCACAGATAAGTTAAGTTATGGGAAAAGCAAAGACAGGTTTCATGCTTACAGGATCTGATTGTGATGTGGTTATCAAAATAGATTTATTTAAATAAAGACTATCTCTTATAAAATCAAGCTCTGCCAGTCATAGAAATAGAGAACGTGAAGAGTTACAGAAGGTAAATCTTGGCAGTACTAATGCAAGAATAGTCAAGGGAATGATTGCCTTCTAAATGCCCACTTTGAGACTCAAAAACTTCTTTCCCAAAAAAGACATCCCTCTTGTGAACAGAGAAGCAAGAAACTGAAGGTTATGGATGCAGCAGGTTCTGTATTCATTCACAACAAGAAAATTTTATAATAAAGTAGATGTGTTTTATGTTATCTTAGCCTAATGACATTAAGCAATTTATACATCATATCACCCCTGCTTACTTAGTTACTATCTAATTATGATTTGCTTTTTCAATTAGTTTTTTCTGCAGGCAAACATTAATTGCTCATACAGATGATAAATATCTTTGTTAACTATGACAATGATTTTTCAAGATGACTTAATAAAGTGGTCTTTGAATATTATTTGATTTCTTTGAAAACCAGACTGTGACTGAACACTTGCTGAGGCCAGAAATCTGCTGTGTGTCAGTTAGATTTCTCATTGAGTATTTGCAAGTCAGGATTTATGTGACTTCTATAGTCTTAGATGCATTTGAGTTACAATCTTTCAGTCTCTTATCACCTATTTTTCTGACCACCATCAAGAAGGGGAGGTTGTACATTCATTGCAGAAGGCAGATCCATTAAGTGACTTTACTAATTGAGGCAGTTCCTAGGGAGACCCCATCCAGAACCAGGTAGCTTTCCCTTTATAGTACCAGAACAAATTTTATCCTCTGAATAGGTTTTTACAGTATTTGCTCTAAGTTAGTATCATGTTTATCTTTGCTCCCAACTCTTTGGTCAATCTAATTCTTTGGCTTATTATGTATCCAGCCCCCGGCTTTGCCATGAACTCTAGCCATTTGGATGGTATCCAGAGGCCTAGAGACAAAGATTTGGCTTGATTGTGAATTCATGATAAACTTGCCGAGTGCCTGGCTCAAGAACCGTGGTATAGCTTGCCCCTGTCTCTATGGATTCCTGGCTGAGGGCCTTTCATATAGAGAAAAAACTGCAAATGATGCATGTTGGCCACTGAGTGTTTGATGACCATCTGGATCCTCCCCTCTGGTGTCCAATATTCCAAGAGAGGGGAGCAGGCATAGGGACCTGGCTTATGTCTGAAGTTTCTATATCTTTTGAAAAGTCTCCTTGAACTGTCCTTACCGAAACCAGAACCTATGGGCAGATCAGTTTTCCCAACACTTTCTTCTGCTTGGTTCCAGTTTTCCTTCTGTTACTAATGGTCATCTTGTAGAGGATCTTAAATAACAGTATGAGAAATATTAACAGATCCATATGTAAGTCATGTCACCTCATCAGGGGAAGTTGTACCCTCCAGAGACTCATAGGACAGAAAATGCAGAATGGATTAAAAAGGGAGGACGCTTTTAGATAGCATCTAGATAGTCTAAATTGGGGTCTGGCATCTGCTCTGTGTGTGTGTGTATGTAAATAATGTTTAGTAGAATGTAGCCATCTTCATTTGGGATTCCCTGGTGGCTCAGAGGGTAAAGAGTCTACCTACAATGTGGGAGACCTGAGTTTGATTCCTGAGTTGGGAAGGTCCCCTGGAGAAGAAAATGGCAACCCACTCCTTTATCTTTGTCTGGAAAATCCCATGGACAGAGGAGGAGCCTGGCGGGCTACAGTCCACAGGGTTGCAAAGAGTCGGACATGACTGAGTGACTTCATTTTCACTTTCTTTCATACTCATTCACGTGTGTATTTTCTATGGTAGCTTTTGCTCTGCTCCAGAAGAGTTGAGTTGGAGAAGGCAATGGCACCCCACTCCAGTACTCTTGCCTGGCAAATCCCATGGACGGAGGAGCCTGGTAGGCTGCAGTCCATGGGGTCTCTAAGAGTTGGACATGACTGAGTGACTTCACTTTCCCTTTTCACTTTCACACATTGGAGAAGGAAATGGCAACCCACTCCAGTGTTCTTGCCTGGAGAATCCCAGGGACGGGGGAACTTGGTGGGCTGCCATTTATGGGGTAGCACAGAGTCAGACACGACTGAAAAGACTTAGCAGCAGCAGCAGAAGAGTTGAGTAGTTGTGACAGAGACCTATGCAAGGACCAAAATATTTACTGTCTGGTCATTAACGACAAAAGTGTTCAGACTCTTGGTTTACATGGCAATCATGAAGACCTAGACTAATTACAGGGTTAGCAGTAAGAATGAAAAACATAGTTATGAAGAACATTGAAGAATTTTTATTGCAATTTTATTGAAATGCCTAAGAGGTTTTTATAAGTCTACTTCAGATATTACATTTCAACTTTTTGGGTAGTTTTCTCAGTGTGAGTTATAGGCACTTCACCCACTCCCCACTCCCCAAAATACCACCCCCCCCCAAAAAAAAAGGAGAAAGGAAAAGAGTAGACAAAAAGAAAAAGAAGAGTCTATTCTGATATTCTAGCTTCTCAGAAAATAGTAATGTATTACCTATGAAACAATGCCTGTTTTCCTCTGGAACCCTATGATTTGGGGTATAAAAAAGGTGACCAATGAATTCAATCATAAATAAAATGGAATGATAGTGAAGGCAGAAGAAATGCATGGTGTATTTGCTAAGGCACAGCTTCAGACAAAGTGGGAAAATGGTAAAACTCTGAGAAATAAGCAATGGACATGTCTGAATTATCTAGAGAAAAAAAATAGTTCTCTAGAAAGATAAATATATGAATATGCAGTTGGCTAGACAGATTAGAGAGATGCATAGAATCCTATTATGTTAACTGAAATTCTTCTCTATGTGATATGATCTATTTCCCTTTTTTTCCAGTGACCTTTCCCCTATTAATTCATTAACACGCAATATCTCAGGGGATAAATTACATTGAATACAGTGAATGAAATGTCAATACCTTGGCTTCTGAGTTCCAAAATACACTCTTGAGACTCATAGTAGAGACATAGTCTTGAAAGCTAGAGCTTTTGACCTGTAAGGGTCAGCATATTATATTTCTAAAAGGCTAAGCCAGAACAGAAGCCTATCCTTGGACCTTAGTTAAATATTGTTGAAACTGGGGGAGGGAGGAGAACTGAAGAGGATGCCACCACTCTGCTTTAGAAGCTTGTACTGAGAACTGTGACTTCCCTAAGATAAACTAGAACTGAACTGCTAGTGGGTAGAGGGTTCTACCACCTCTTACTGTGCTTGAGGCAGGGTGGTGTGGAATACAGAAAGTGCCTGTGGCTTGTTTCAGAGGGTGACTGGAGAGCGGGCAAACCTTGTATGTTGGCATGCCTTGTATGTTGGCATGCCCTGTGTCTTGCATAATCCCTAAGCTATGGAGTAGCAATGGTTGCAGAAGTCACCAGGCTGATGGGATTCAGGCAGCTCTACAGAGTTTGCAGAGGATAGTCAATTACTAATACTTGCTTCTGTATCCCTCAAACAGGGTCTGGATGTAGCTGAGAACTGAGAATCAAAAGGGTTTGTTGTGGAAAGAAGATATAGAAGGCTTGACCTTGGGAAGGAAGACTAGACGGTATGTAGGAGATCTCATTAAAGACCAACAAGAGTAAATGTGAACAAACAAATGTGTGAAGAGATGACATGGGAGAGGATCCGCATCTACTCCCCTACCCCTGTGTGGTATTGCGAACTAAATAAAAAACTGGATACAATTCTAGAGATAAGGATAGTGGGAAACCTAACTGACTGAAAAAATTCTATTTTTTTCGTGAAAATACCTCATTGACTTCTCAAACTCTGGTGGGAATGAATTAACACTGAATTAAATAAGATAAGGTTTTGGCTAGTAGATGGAATGTTTACCTGAAAATGAGAATAACTGTTTTAAAAATATATAGTTCAGTTCAGTTCAATTGCTCAGTCGTGTCCAACTCTTTGCGACCCCTAGTAGGGATTTTATATTCTGAATGTTTGCACTCACTGTTTATCAAGAGAATTTTCAAAATTGTTTCCCTTTAGGAAGTAAGATAATGACCATTTGGGGGGCATGTTTTGTAATATGCTTAAGATTATGACTATTTTGAATGTTTTGTATTATGCTTAAAGTTTTACCATGGGCGTGTATTATTTTAGTAAATATGAACACTGATCTGTTCCAGAAGTACTGAGTTGGCTTTAAAGTTTTTTTTTTTTAAGTGTACAGAGATTGTACAAAGAGAATTTTGGTCCTATTGATAGCTTATGGTGAACCATGTCAGATTCATGGTCTCTGAAGAAGATTTAGCAACAGGACCAGGGACCAGGGACCAGGGACCAGGCTTGATCACTCAAGAGCTTTTGTTTGTAACAGAGTTTTATTGAAGTGAAAAAGGGACGGAGAAAGCTTCTGACACAGACATCAGAAGGGGGATGGAGGGTGCCCCCCTTGCTAGTCTTAGCAAGGGAGTTATATATTTTTAAAATTGGTTATTACAGTAAATCAGAAGAATGTCTCAAGGTTGTAAAGATCTACTAGACCCACTCCCACAGTTTACATTTTAAGATAACAGGGTTAGAATTTAACAACAGAAAGATTTTACCAGACCCACTCCCATTCTAAAATATCAGGATTAGTCAGAAGGTTTTCAGGAAGGAGAAACTGTCCTTACCTTGAATACATTGTTGTTGTATAATCCTTAGTACAGAGTTTAAAATGCAGAATTCAGACTTAAATTCAGCCTTAAATTGATGAAAGTAGAGAAAACCACTAAACCATTCAGATATGACCTAAATCAAATCCCTTATGATTACACAGAGAAAGTGAGAAATAGATTTAAGAGATTAGATCTGATAGACAGAGTGCCTGATGAACTATGGATGGAGGTTTGTGACATTGTACAGGAGACAAGGAGCAAGACCATCCCCAAGAAAAAGAAAGGCAGAAAGGCAAAATGGCTGTCTGAGGAGGCCTTACAAATAGCTGTGAAAAGAAGAGAAGTGAAAAGCAAAGGAGAAAAGAAAAGATATGCCCATTTGAACGCAGAGTTCCAAAGAATAGAAAGGAGAGGAGATAAGAAAGCCTCAATGATCAGTGCAAAGAAATAGAGGAAAACAATAGAATGGGAAAGACTAGAGATCTCTTCAAGAAAATTAGAGATACCAAGGGAACATTTCATGCAAGGATGGGCTCAATAAAGGACAGAAATGGTATGGACCTAACAGAAGCAGAAGATATTAAGAAGAGGTGGCAAGAATACACAGAAGAACTATACTAAAAAGATCTTCACGATAATCATGATGGCGTGATCACCCACCTAGATAGTCACAATTAATCATCTGATAATCATGATGGTGTGATCACTCACCTAGAGCCAGACATTTTGGAATGCAAAGTCAAGTGGGTCTTAGGAAGCATCACTACAAACAAAGCTAGTGGAGGTGATGGAATTCCAGTTGAGCTACTTCAAATCCTAAAAGATGGTGCTGTGAAAGTGCTACACTCAATATGCCAGCCAATTTGGAAAACTCATCAGTGGCCACCGGACTGGAAAAGGTCAGTTTGCATTCCAATCCCAAAGAAAGGCAATGCCAAAGAATGCTCAAACTACTGCACAATTGCAGTTATCTCACACACTAATAAAGTAATGCTCAAAATTCTCCAAGGCAGGTTTCAGCAATATGTGAACTGTGAACTTCCAGATGTTCAAGCTGGTTTTAGAAAAGGTGGAGGAACCAGAGATCAAATTGCCAACATCCGATGGATCATTTAAAAGGCAAGTCAGTCCCAGAAAAAACATCTATTTCTACTTTATTGAATATGCCAAAGCCTTTGGCTGTGTGGATCACCACAAACCATGGAAAATTCTTTAAGAGATGAGAATAACAGGCCACCTGAACTGCCTCTTGAGAAATCTGTGTACAGATCAAGAAGTAACAGTTAGAAGTGTACGTGGAACAACAGACTGGTCCCAAATGATGAAATGAGTATGTCAAGGCTGCATATTGCCACCCTGCTTATTTAACTTACATGCAGAGTATATCATGAGAAATGCTGGGCTGGATGAAGCACAAACTGAAATCAAGATTGCCAGGAGAAATATCAATAACCTCAGATATGCAGATGATACCACATTATGGCAGAAGGTGAAGAACTAAAGAGCCTCTTGATGAAAGTGAAAGAGGAGAGTGAAAAAGTTGGCTTAAAGCTCAACATTCAGAAAACTAAGATCATAGCATCTGGTCCCATCACTGCATGGCAAATAGATGGGGAAACAGTGGCAGACTTTTTTGGGGGGCTCCAAAATCACTCCAGATGTTGACTGCAGTCATGAAATTAAAAGACGCTTACTCCTTGGAAGAAAAGTTATGACCAACCTAGACAGCATATTAAAAAGTAGAGATATTGTTTTGCCAAGAAAGGTCTGTCTAGTCAAGGCTATGGTTTTTCCAGGAGTCATGTATAATGAGAGAGTTGGACTATAAAGAAAGCTGAGCGCTGAAGAATTGATGCTTTTGAACTGTGGTATTGGAGGACCCTTGAGAGTCCCTTGGACTGCAAGGACATCCAACCAGTCCATCCTAAAGGAGATCAGTCTTGAATATTCATTGGAAGGACTGATGCTGAAGCACAAACTCTAATACTTTAGCCACCTGATTGTGAAGAACTGACTCACTAGAAAAGACCCTGATACTGGGAAAGATGAAGGCGGGAGAAGGGGGCAACAGAGGATGAGGTGGTTGGATGGTATCACCGACTCAATGGACATGAGTTTGAGTAAACTCTGGGAGTTGGTGATGGACAGGGAGGCCTGAGGTGCTGCAGTCCATGGAGTCGCAAAGAGTCGGACACTACTTAGTGACTGAACTGAACAGTGTTTAAACTGAGTTTGTTGTGTAATCATCAGTTTCAGACTTAAAGAAAAAAAAAAAAAACATTTTATGTGACTAAAACGAAGGAATGTAAAGAAAAAAATAAAAAAAAATTTGTTTGTCCTTTGCTTCTCCTTGAGCATTCCAGACCCCTATCTCCTCCTTGGGTACCCAGACTTCTTATCAATTTGCCTAGGAATTGACTCTTTCACTATCTCTTCACAGAGACCATGACTCTCACTAATGGCTATACTCTGGAAAAGGAACTCAGCCTTTCATTCTCTGAAGGAACACTTACGAAGGTCTCTTTCAATCAAGGCAAATAATGGGGAAGTATGCACAATTTGCAATCTGGCAACCCGAGGGAATGGGGATGATATTATAAAAGAGTGTTCCTTGTGGTGACTATTTATTTGGTCATGCAAGTTGATTAATGAGAAAGAGAGAGAGAAGGTAGGGGGAGAGAGAGAGAGAAGGTAGGGGAGGGTGACTCAGTGACAATGAGCCTGATAGCAAAGGACACCCTGCCCAGTGCTGTTGCTGCTGTCCCCAGAGAATACCTGAAACACCAAATACATTGCCCTGACCAGTCTTCACATTGCTTGTCTTTTTAGTGTCAAAAACAGTTATAAACAAAAGCAAAATCTTGCTTTAATATTTTTGCAGAAGACTCATACCTTTAATATCCTCACTATAAAATGAGAACAACCTTGAAACTGACCTAGAGTTTCTTTTTTGTTTCTCAATAGGGAATGTTTTTTTTCCCCCAAGAAGCATATAATGCCTTTATCAACATTAATTTTATGGGTTGTTGATGTTGATGGGAAAAATTTGTTATTACATTGTAGAAACATTTTGAGGACAGAAGTTTTTTCGGCACCACCGAGTGCAGTTTACTAAAATTTCATTTTGCTATTTTTAAGTTGATTTAAAATAAAGTTGTTAAAATGATTTAGTGTCAAATAATGACATGCAACATGTGCTTTATGCTAATTTACAAAAAATTAAAATTATGTGTCTGTATTTGCATGTAGGGGTGGTGGTGGTGGGGAGAAGGGACTACATAATTCATTGATATATATTTGCAAATATCCTGGGAGGTGGAGAGGTTTATTTCTGTTGAATAATAGGAGATCCAAGAAATACATAAATCAGTAATCATAAAACAAAATGAAAAGAAGCTGAAATTGAGATGTTTTCCTTTCTTCTACTCAGGTGCATATTTCAGGTATAATTATTACCCAAAGGGACGACATTACATGGCTGATTTAGGTTAGCTAAACAAAAAGAATATTATACTTCAAAGTTGAATAGGAATAGGCAATGACAATTTATGTCTTTACTGCCAAAGAAATAAGGAGCTTTAGGAAGAAGATTAAATGTAATAACAGTTTAAAATCTTTCAGTATTGCTAATAAAATTGTCAAAATTGAAAACTAAGACCATATATAAGGGAACTTACATAAACTTTAGAAATAAAATGCATAAAACTGGAGTGGGTAATTTATTTCTACCTTAAATTCATTGCTTTATTTTATTAATCAAACTTGATTTGTATTTTTTTTCTTTTCTTTTCCCATATATTCCTAGACTCTTTATTTGATTAGCTATGCTGCTGCTGCTGCTAAGTCGCTTTAGTCGTGTCCGACTCTGTGCGACCCCACAGATGGCAGCCCACTGGGCTCCGCCATCCCTGGGATTCTCCAGGCAAGAACACTGGAGTGGGTTGCCATTTCCTTCTCCAATGCATGAAAGTGAAAAGTCAAAGTGAAGTCACTCAGTCGTGTCTGACTCAGCGACCCCATGGACTGCAGCCTACCAGGCTCCTCCGTCCATGGGATTTTCCAGGCAAGAGTACTGGAGTGGGGTGCCATTGCCTTNAGTCACTCAGTCGTGTCTGACTCAGCGACCCCATGGACTGCAGCCTACCAGGCTCCTCCATCCATGGGATTTTCCAGGCAAGAGTACTGGAGTGGGGTGCCATTGCCTTCTCCAATTGGAGTGCATATATCTTATCTAATTACTGTTTTCTTTGTCTTTGGGTAAACACAGGCGTGGATTTGCTGGATCTTATGTAGTTCTATTTTTAATTTTTTAAGGTCTAATTGTAATTTATGTTGTCTTTACTTAGTGTCTATCTTACTTTTATTATTATTATTGACCATGTTCTGTATCATGCGAGATCTTAGTTCTTCGACCAGAGGTGGGACCCATACACCTTGCATTGGGAGCCTGCAGTCTTAACTACTGGACTGCCAGGGAAGTCCCCTCTTACTTTTTCATGATTCTTTCTGTGGGCATATATTTATGGGATATTTTCATTTTGGATGAATTATTTTTTATACCTTTGAAGAGAGAAGTGAAGCAGGAAAACGTTTACAGCTTTATCTGGAAATTCCATTTCTCTTGTTTCACAAATAGATAAAAAACATGGCCTCATGCTTTCCAAGATATGCTTTCTGCTTCTATTTTGATTTCTTTTTCACTTGGTTCTATTGTTTAATTTGACTTCTATCCCCAGCATTCTCCTTACAGAAGGGAATTATCCTAGAATGAAGATTTGCTTTGTAAATTTGGTGATTTCGTAAAACATATTATTCCAACATCAAGGTTTTCTGTTAGTAATCTGAATTGGACATGTCAAGGTTCCCTTCAAGTTTTGATTGCTCTTCTGAGTTGATTTCTCACACTTTGCAGTGAACATTTGTTGTCAACCTTGGAGGTTGTCTGTTCTCAGGGTCATGATAGGCCCTGTCATTTATCTTGATGTGGATTTTGTAGGTGTTTCTAGTCTTTCTTTTTTTCCTGTTTTGGGATCTGTAGGATACCTGAGCACTAAATTTTGGCATACATATTGTCTGCATGTTTTTCTTTACCTTATTCTGATTGCCCTGTGTGTGTGTGTATGTATGTACATTTTAGAGGAATAAGCGAAACTGAAAAAAAAATATATTGTCATATTTTCACAACATAGTGGTTTCATTTTGTTCTATAAATTTTTATCAAAGATCTTGTATCTTTTCTTTGAGTTCTTGCTTTATAAAGATCACATATTATTTTTTTAATTTCAGAAAAATATTAATTATATTTTCATCATGTAGATTGTGTAGTATGTCTGATGTATATTAATAAATTGCTTAGGTGTTTTTTTCCCTTTCCTCCTCTTAAAATTTCAATATTTATATCTGATCTGTGACTATTTCCTTTCCAATTTTCACCTATACCTTAAAGAAGATAGAGGAAAGAGTTGGTGGAAATTAGCTCTTAATAGGCTTTTTTGAAAAAATACAGTATTAAGAAGATGCCAGGTGTGTTTACTGCATAAATTCAGCTATTTGAGGTATTCATTGCTCAAAAGAAGTTCCTTGAGTCGGACACGACTGAGCGACTTCACTTTCACTTCTCACTTTCATGCATTGGAGAAGGACATGGCGACCCACTCCGGTGTTCTTGCCTGGAGAATCCCAGGGACGGGGGAGCCTGGTGGGCTGCCGTCTATGGGGTCGCACAGAGTCGGACACGACTGAAGCTACTTAGCAGCAGGAAATAATTATAATTATAGAGTACTGAGTAGAGTGATTGCATGTATGTATATTACCTGTATTTCTCTGGGCTTGACAAAGATCAAATAACTGTATAGTTTTTTATCATCCACAATTTTTCCTCCATCATCCACGTCAACAGGGATTGTTTTCCTCCCCAAATATCTGGTAACTTTTTGTCTAGCATCACATTAATTGCCACTCCATGAATGTCAAGGCTCAAGACACTTTGTAGATTGTCAGACAACTTAATTTTCTTGTTTCAATTAAAAGATGAATGATTGGGTCTTTTCCCCTTGGGGTATAAAACACATTTGTGGAGTTTTACTTCTTTCATAGACCTGAAGAGACCAGTATTTTCACTAGACATATTGTATCATCCTGAACCAATATTTTCATATTGGCATTGCTTTCTTCATAAGTTGTATTTTGTGATTTTAGGCATTTCCTAGTTTGTTATTATCATAATTATTGTTTTTCTTTATTCCAAGGTTATTCATAAAATATTTTATTCTGCTATCTTTAACCAGGGTTATCAGAATATATGTCACAGAATATATTCTTGTACTATTAACACTAAGGTTAGAATATTGAACATAGGAAAACTTTATGACCTTACTATGAAAATTTTCTTTTCTATTCTTTTGAATAAATTTGATACTTTTTTTTTTTTTTTGCTGCACAGCATGGCATGCAACATTTTATTTCCCAGACCAGGGATTGAACCCATGGCTCTTGCAGTAGAAGTGCAGAGCCCTAATCACTGGAGCCAGGGAATTCCACATCTTTTCATTTTTAATGTTGGGGTAAATTAGTTGTTCATCCTTTATTTTATTAATAATTAATGCTTATTGTTGGGGTTTCCCTGGGGGCTCAGATGGTAAAGCGTCTGCCTGCAATGTGGGAGACCTGGGTTCGATCCCTGATATGGGAAGATACCCTGGAGAAGCAAATGGCAACCCACTCCAGTACTCTTGCCTGGAAAATTCCATGGATGGAGGAGCTACAGTCCATGGGGTCACAGAGAGTCAGACATGACTGAGTGACTTCACTTCACTTCACTTCACTTCATTTAAAAGCTTATTGTATCATTATGCACAAAACACTAGTCTAAATAGTGGATAAGAAAGCCTTATTTTCAGGGACTTTCGTTTTAGTGAAGGATGAATACTAAACAAATCAGACTGCGTGATTTCCACAGGTCTCCAAGATAAATGTTTCTTAAACTGCTCACTTTAACTATTTTCAAATTCTATTATTTTCTTAGCAGGGTTTTATTTACTAAGATACTACTTTCATAATTAATTATAAACACTGTTAAGCATTTTATAACATAGCTTTCAGAAACAGATTGAACTTATCAGGATTCCAAGGTGATATAATTTAATATTGTATCAGAATACAGATACAAGTGTGTGTACTAAATATAAGACTTTTAAAAAGAGAAACAATGAAACAAAATGAAGTAAGTTGTGTAATATAGTGGCCTATATTTACAATCTGGTTAAACATAAATTCTGTACCTACAGAAATACTGCTTCTCATATTAACCATTCATCACTATGTCCAGAGGTTTCCAGCAAAGAGTTTGCAATGAATTTAACTTTCCTTCTGTTCAAGTTGCTAGCACAGAATCAGTGGAAACCAGTTGCTATTTGTCAGAAGTATAGATAATGAAATAACTGAAAGGTATAGCTATCTTCAGTGAACCAGTTAATTATTAGAGTTTCAGTTACTTTTTAATTTTAAATTTCTCTGGAGTGAAATCTTGCTCTGTGTTTTTCTCCGGTGAGATCCTCTACCTTAGTGATTTCCAGAAGGTAAGAGTAAATCAAGCCAATTATAATTAGTGCTCTTTTGAGCCCAGAAATCATTAGAGATAGCAAAATGGAAACTTTCACCAGTCTATTCTGAACTCCTATCTGCTCAGTCCGAAAATTCCTACATGCCTGTTTTTATAATAGGCTCATTATCAAATCTAGTAAATAGACATTTAGCTTGAATTAATCCCTGTTGTTCACTCAACTGTGTTTATCTAGTAAACTAAAGAGCTGAGCTGATTAAAAATTTGCTTAGGTAAGTATGTCATAATTTCCTTACTAACATTTTTTTTTCCTACTTTGATCCAATTGCCCTTAAGCAGGCTGGCCACATCTAGGCAGTTGAATGTCACCTGCTTAGATTTGAGGATAACATTACAGGAAGAGATATCAAGGTTGTGTGGGGACCAGGCAGTACAGTGGTCACAGATGGCAACAAACATTAGGTCACTGCCTTAGAGTAGGTTCCCTGAAAATAGAATCTGAGATGGGAGTGATATGCAAAGGGCTTTTATGTGGTGTGATCACAGATGATAGACCTCTGGGAACTGAGAAGTCAGAATTAGGAAGAGGGAAATGTTGACCTGTAATGTGGTCTCAACTATGGCTCCAGCCAAGCCAAGGAAGTTCTTGAGCTAGGAAAGATCTTCCCCTGGACCAGGCCTTTGGTTTCCTTTGTCAGCTTCCTCGGTGATGGTATAACCTTGGGCATGCAGTTTCTTACAGTTAAGAGTAATGACCAGGAGTAGATACAGTTGTGAACTTTCAGCATCCAGTAGTCCTTGCAACTCATTTGTGTGTATTTGGATTATAGAAAGGATCTGGTTAGAGCTTCAGCGAATCCATCACAGTCATTAAATTAAGCAGGCTTAGGGTTCAGGAATGTCCAGTTGTGTTTTTTTTATGACACTAGAAGTGAAATGATTGAACAGTAGTCCTGCTAAGCTCTATGACCATGAGGAAAGATTTAATGATATAATGACATCCATGTTTCTTCAGAATAAGTGCTTTTCAGTTCAGAACCCAAATGGGAAGCGGGTCTTCCCATAAGAAAGTATGAATTATCACCCTTTGTATCATTGCAAACTGAAGACAATGGAAGTTAGAACAACAATCACTTGGGTAAATGGTCAGGGAATTCAACTACTATCAGAATATTGATCATAAAAGTTGGATCTATGAGTTATCTTTGGATTTTTCTTTTCCAGTAAGAGCAGAGTGGTGGTTATATGGCAATTCTTCTACTAAGGACAACTATAAAATGTAGACAAAACACAAAACAAATATCTTTGAAGGTACTAGAGGAAAGATAAGCCAGCCAGAACTTAAAAGACCAAAATCTGAGAGAGAAGGAAAGCACATTGAGATGGGTCCAACAGTCCAGAGGGCTTTTCCCATTGAGGAATTTGACAGAGTATAAGTGGTATGGGGTCCAGAGGCTCAGAAGACAAGGAGAAAGCTGTGATGTATGGTTATGAAACCGATTTGATTCTTAGACAGTCTTGTAAGGCTGTGAGATTAAACACGGAATCTGGACTCAAAGTCAGTCATTTAAGGATAGTTTAAGATACCACCTGCTAAGTCACTTCAGTCGTGTCCGACTCTGTGCGACCCCATAGACGGCAGCCCACCAGGTTCCCCTGTCCCTGGGATTCTCCAGGCAAGAACACTGGAGTGGGTTGCCATTTCCTTCTCCAATGGGTGAGAGTGAAAAGTGAAAGTGAAGTCGCTCAGTCGTGTCCGACTCTTTGCGACCCCATGGACTGCAGCCCATCAGGCTCCTCGGTCCATGGGATTCTCCAGGCAAGAGTACTGGAGTGGGGTGCCATTGACTTCTCCTCAAGATACCAGAGAAAAGTGAATTACATTGAGATGTACAAAATCACCTACCCACTTTTCCTTTTAAGATATGTATTCATCTTCAGGCTGAAGGGTTAAGAAAGCAAGTTCAGTTCAGTTAAGTTTGCTCAGTCATGTCCGACTCTTTGAAACCCCATGAACCACAGCAGCCAGGCCTCTCTGTCCATCACCAACTCCCGGAGTTCACCCAAACCTATGTCTATTGAGTCGGTGATGCCATCCAACCATTTTATCCTCTGTCATCCCCTTCTCCTTCTGCCCTCAATCTTTCCCAGCATCAGGGTCTTTTCCAATGAGTCAGCTCTTCGCATCAGGTAGCCAAAGTATTGGAGTTTCAGCTTCAACATCAGTCCTTTCAATGAACACCCAGGACTGATCTCCTTTAGGATGGACTGGTTGGATCTCCTTGCAGTCCAAAGGACTCTCAAGAGTCTTCTCCAACACCACAGTTCAAAAGCATCAATTCTTCTGCATTCAGCTTTCTTTATAGTTCAACTCTCTCATCCAAACATGACCACTGGAAAAACCATAGCCTTGACTAGGCAGACCTTTGTTGGCAAAATAATGTCTCTGCTTTTTAAGAGGAAGCAACAAATAAATAAACAGGGAGATTAGTCTCTTAAGGTAGGAGATAAAGAGAAATTCTGAACCCACTAAAGAAACAAAATCCTGGTAAACACCTCACTTCCAGGAGTAGGAGTAAGGAGGAATTCCAGTCGTGGGTGTAAAGATATAAGACAACTCTCAGCAAACTCTGAAATCCACCATTAAACAAGCCCAAACCAGATGGGACCAAAGTTATTTCCTGAGATTGACCCTTTGTGGGAGGAAGACAGTATCAACAGATCTTTAAGTTAGCTGTGTAAATTTTAATACACACTGGGTGGCATTCAATTAACACTACTAGGAATACCTTGAGTCTGGACTAAATTGTCTAAGAAGTGGGGTTGGGAAAGGTTCCATAAACAGACCTACATGATACCTCAGTTGTCAAAATGATCAGAAACAAGCTTTAAAAAAATAATTGTAACTAATACATTCAACAAAATAATTGACAATTATGAGAATTTCTACAGAGAATTAGAATTCATGATATATGAAACAAATAGAAATTAGAGAGATAAATATATATATATATATATATATGAAATTAAGAATCCTACAGACTCGATGGACGTGGGTCTGAGTGAACTCCGGGAGATGGTGATGAACAGGGAGGCCTGGCGTGCTGTGATTCATGGGGTTGCAAAGAGTCGGACACGACTGAGCGACTGAACTGAACTGAACTGAAGTCCCAGAGAAGAGGAGCGTGAAAACAGAGCAGAAGCAATATTTGAGGAGGTACTAGCAAAGATGCTTACTCCTTGGAAGGAAAGTTATGACCAACCTAGATAGTATATTCAAAAGCAGAGACATTACTTTGCCAACAAAGGTTCGTCTAGTCAAGGCTATGGTTTAAGTTGGACTGTGAAGAAAGCTGAGCACCAAAGAATTGATGCTTTTGAACTGTGGTGTTGGAGAAGACTCTTGAGAGTCCCTTGGGCTGCAAGGAGATCCAACCAGTCCATTCTGAAGGAGATTATTCCTGGGTGTTCTTTGGAAGGACTAATGCTAAAGCTGAAACTCCAGTACTTTGGCCACCTCATGTGAAGAGTTGACTCATTGGAAAAACTCTCATGCTGGGAGGGATTGGGGGCAGGAGGAAAAGGGGACGACAGAGGATGAGATGGCTGGATGGCATCACCGACTCGATGGACATGAGTTTGAGTGAACTCCAGGAGTTGGTGATGGACAGGGAGGCCTAGCATGCTGAAATTCATGAGGTCGCAAAGAGTCGGACACTACTGAGTGACTACACTGAATTGAACTGAGCAAACAATTTGCCAAAACCATTTAAAGACATCAAGCCACATGTATAAGAATATTTATAAACACCAAGAAGAATAAACTCAAAGGAACATATAACTAGGAATGGCAGAAGTTGTTGTTCAGTCCTTAAGTCGGGTCTGATTCTTTGCAACCCCATGGACTGCAGCACACGCGGCTTCCCTGTCCTTCACTGTCTCCTGGAGTTGGTTCAGATTCATGTCCACTGAGTTGGTGATGCTATCTAATCATTACATCCTCTGCTACCCTCTTCTCCTTTTGCCTTCAATCTTTCCCAGCATCAGGGTCTTTTCCAAGGAGTTGGCTCTTCCAATGAAATGTCTGAAGTACTGGAGATTCAGCTTTAGCATCAGTCTTTCCAATATTCAGGGTTGATTTTCTTTTGCATTGACTGGTTTGATCTCCTTGCAGTCCAAGAGACTCTCAAGTGTCTTATTCAGCACCATAGTTCAAAGGCATCAGTTCTTCAGTTTTCAGCCTTCTTGATGGTCCAACTCTAACATCCACAATTTACTACAGGAAAAACCATAGGTTTGACTATACGGACCATTGTCAGCAAAGTAATGTCTTGCTTTTTAATACACTGTCTAGGTTTGTCATAGCTTTCTTTCTAAGAAGCAAGTGTACTAGTATCATGGTTGCAGTCAACATCTGCAGTGATTTTGGAGGACAAGAAAAGAAAACCTGTCATTTCTTCCACTTTCCCCCATCTGTTTGCATGAAGTGATGGGACTGGATGCCATGATCATTGTTTCATGAATGTTGAGTTTTATGCCAGCTTTTTCACTCTCCTCTTTCACCATATTCAAGAGGTTCTTTAGTTCCTTTTCATGTTCTGCCATGAGTGGTATCATCTGCATATCTGAGAGTCATCCAGCCCAGCATTTGGCATGATGCACACTGCATAGACGTTTAAATAAACAGGGTGACAAAATATATCCATCTTGTACTCCTTTCCCAATTTTGAACCAGTCCATTGTTCCATATCTGGTTCTAATTGTTTCTTCTTGATCTGCATACAGGTTTCTTGCGAGACAGGTATGCCGGAGTCCAGCTCCAGCAGCCAGGGAATCAGCCTGAAGGGGTGAGTGGTGTTGGCGGACAATGATGTAGCCTCTGAATCGAGGTACTAGATGTTTATTTCAAGCTTCAGGTCTTCTTTTATACTTTGACAAAAGCATTAGGTCAGAGGTTTGACATTTTTAGTTTCCCCTACTCAGATTTATTGTCTCCAGAAATCATTGTTGCCCTACAAACAGAGCTCTTGCTTCATCAATTCTCTCAGAATCCAATTTACTATCTATTATCTACTTTCTCTTATGTGTCCTATAATTAACTTGTGATTACATTGTAACTCATGCTACATTCCTCAGTATATTTCTTGTTTTTCTAAATCCTGTTTGCCCCTAGCATCTTAAGATCACTAACTCCTAAAAAGGCTTCTAGCTATTCCTAATTATTCCTAAACTCTAAGCTCAGCAAACTTCTTTTGCCATAAACATTCCCATCACAAACAGGTCTCAGATAACAATCCTTCCCATGGCCTCAAGCTGTGGTCTATGTGCTCATCCTGGAACATTCTTTGTAAAGATCCTTGAACAAATGTCAATGGTTACTTTATAGATTATTTTCTGGGCACAACTGCAGAAGGCTTTGTGCTTTCTCATGCTTCTGTCAAGAACAATAATCACCTTAACATTCTTTCCAGCCAACTCAACCGAAGAAAGGAAAGAACAAGTCAGAATCACAAGACCTAACTCCTTCATCCTGGGACTGTGCCTGCGAGATGAGGGGAGGGGTTTGGGGTAATTCCTCTATTTTGTCAGTAGTAATGCTTAACATGGTTCCCAACACAGGTAAGGTGGTCTGATATCCCCATTTCCTTAAGAATTTTCCATAGTTTCCTGTAATCCACACAGTCAAAGTCTTTATTATATTTGATAAAGAAGAAGTAGATGATTTTCTGAAATTCTTTTGCTTTCTCTGTGATCCAGCGAATGTTGACAATTTGATCTCTGGTTCCTCTGCTTTTTCTAAACCCAGCCTGTACATCTGGAAGTTCTCAGTTCAGTTACAGCTGAAGCCTAGTTTGAAGACTTTTGAGCATAACCTTAGTAGCATAAGATGGTAGGTGTTGTGAGAGGGCATCAGAGGGCAGACACACTGAAACCATAATTACAGAAAACTAGTCAATCTAAGCACACAGACCACAGCCTTGTCTAACTCAATGAAACTAAGCCATGCCATGTGGGACCACCCAAGACAAGCGGGTCTTGTTGGAGAGGTCTGATAGAATGTGTTCCACTGGAGAAGGGAATGGCAAACCACTTCAGTATTCTTGCCTTGAGAACCCCATGAACAGTAGGAAAAGGCAAAATGATAGGATATTGAAAGAGGAACTCCCCAGGTCAGTAAGAGCCCAATATACTACTGGAGATCAGTGGAGAAATAACTCCAGAAAGAGTGAAGGGATGGGGCCAAAGCAAAAACAATACCCAGTTGTGGATATGACTGGTGATAGAAGCAAGGTCCAATGCTGTAAACAGCAATATTACATCAGTTCAGTTCAGTCGTTCAGTCATGTCCGACTCTTTGCGACCCCATGAATCGCAACACGCCAGACCTCCCTGTTCATCACTAACTCTCCGAGTTCACTCAGACTCATGTCCATTGAGTCAGTGATGCCATCCAGTCATCTCATCCTCTGTCGTCCCCTGCTCCTCCTGCCCCCAATCCCTGCCAGCATCAGAGTCTTTTCCAATGAGTCAACTCATCACACGAGGTGGCCAAAGTACTGGAGTTTCAGCTTTCGCATCATTCCTTCCAAAGAAATCCCAGGGCTGATCTTCAGAATGGGCTGGTTGGATCTCCTTGCAGTCCAAGGCACTCTCAAGAGTCTTCTCCAACACCACAGTTCAAAAGCATCAATTCTTCGGTGCTCAGCCTTCTTCACAGTCCAACTCTCACATCCATGCATGACCACTGGAAAAACCATAGCCTTGACTAGATGGACCTTAGTCGGCAAAGTAATGTCTCTGCTTTTT
>SJYT01055743.1:166266-239244 GCA_006410635.1 Cephalophus harveyi | reverse complement strand
AGAGATAGTATTATGTTTGTTTACTCCTTTATCCTTATTAGTTCTGTCTTTGGGTTCAACATTCTGTACTTACTAACATTTTCTCTAGGTACTTTAATGATATCATTTAATTATCTTTGGGGATTTTTGGTTGTTTATGAGAAGACTTTTGTCTATAATTTTGTCATCTTTAAAAAAAATCTATTTTTAATTGGAGTATAGTTGCTTTACAATATTGTATTAGTTTCTGCTGTACAACAAAGTGAATCAGCTATAAGTCTGCATACATCCCCTCCCTCTTGAGCATCCCTCCACCCTTCCACACCCTGTCCTACTCTTCTAGGTTATCACAGGACACTAAGGTCGGCTCTTTGTGTTATATAGCAGCTTCCCACTGTCTATTTTACACATGATAGTATGTATATGTCAGTTTGTCCCACCTTCTTCCCTTGCTCTGTCCACAAGTCCACTCTGTGTCTGCATCTCTATTAGTGAAGTCGCTCAGTTATGTCTGACTCTTTGCAACCCCATGGAGTGTAGCCTACCAGGTTCCTCCATCCATGGGATTTTCCAGGCAAGAGTACTGGAGTGGGTTGCCATTTCCTTCTTCAGGGGATCTTCCTGACCCAGGGATCTAACCCAGGTCTCCTGCATTGCAGGCAGACACTTTACCATAGGTTCATCAGTATCATTTTTCTAGACTCCATTTAAATGCATTAATTACCCAATATTTGCTTTTCTCTTCCTTAACTTCACCTTGTATGACAGACTCTAAGTTCCTTCACATCACAACAAATTACCAGTTTCATTTCTTTTTATGGCTGAGTAATACTCCATTAGAACAACAACCATTGTATATATGTGGCCCATCTTCTTTATCCATTGAAATGTCTATCAAGGTACATTTTGGTTACTTCCATGTCCTAGCTGTCATAAATAGTGCTGCAATGAACACTGGGGTACATGTGTCTTTTTGAATTATGGTTTTCTCAGGACATATACCCAGTAGTGGGATTACTGGATCAAAAATCTGTTTTTCATGTCTGGTTATTTTAAAGATCATCTTTCCCACTTTCTCTTCTGCTATTATCTATGCTATGCACTGATGTAGGTTTCCTCTTATAGATATTGTTCAAGATTTGGTGTTTTTCCTGAGTCTGATTTTTCTGTTAGCTAATTGTCTTTCTGAACACTGCACATCCCCTACTTTCTATATTGTCTTCTTCTGGAGCTCTATCTAGATTTATGTTACATGTTCTTTTTCTATGTTATCTATCTCTTACACTCATATCTTTTATCTCCTTGCCTCTTTGTGCTGCACTCTAGAGAAAACCGTCAGATCTGTTTTTATGTTTTCTAATTTATTCCTTATTGTATTTCATCTGCTGTTTTGAAGTAGTTCTGGTTGTATTTTAAATCTTCCTGGTAGCCTCTTAATTGAAATACAACATAAAATTTCACAATTAAACCCATCCCAAATTTAATACTGCACCAAATTTAAAAGTAGTAGCTAAGAGTATCCCAGGTAACTCCTGCAGTCCCTTTTAGGCATTACTTGCCCTCTTTTCATGAAAAGAAGAAAGTTCTAACATAATTGAGTACTTTTGTCTGTTTCTCAATTTCAAATGAATGGAGTTAATGCAGTGTTCATTCCTTTGAGTCTGTATTCAGTCACTCATTATTACCTTTATGAGATTTACCATGATAATTAATTATTTTTCACTGTTGTCAAGAATTCTCAGATATAATTACTCCACAATGTATTTATCCCTTCTGCTGGTAAAGTTTGTTTCATCAGTTCAGTTCAGTTCAGTCACTCAGTCATTTCCAACCCTTTGCAATCCCATGGACTACAGCACGCTATGCTTCCCTGTCCATCACCAACTCCTGGAGCTTACTCACACTCATGTCCATCGAGTCAGTGATGCCATCCAACCGTCTCATCCTCTGTCATCCCCTTCTCTACCTGCCTTCAACCCTTACCAGCATCAGGGTCTTTTCCAATGAGTCAGTTCTTTACATCATGTGGTCAAAGAATTGGAGTTTCAGCTTCAGCATCAGTCCTTCCAATGAATATTCAGGACTGATTTCCTTTAGGATTGCCTGGTTGGATCTCCTTGCAGTCCAAGGGACTTTCAAGAGTCTTTTCCAACACCACATTTCAAAATCATTAATTCTTCAGTGCTCAGCTTTCTTTATAGTCCAACTCTCACATCCATACCTGACTGGAAAAACCATAATTTTGACCAGATGGACCTTTGTTGACAAAGTAATGTCTATGCTTTTTAATATGCTGTCTAGATTTGTCATAGTTTTTCTTCCTAGGAGTAAGCATCTTTTAATTTCATGGCTGCAGTCACCATCTGCAGTGATTTTGGAGCCCCAAAAAAATAAAGTCAGCCACTGTTTCCACTGTTTCTCCATCTATTTGCCATGAATTAATGGGACCAGATGCCATGATCTTAGTTTTCTGAATGTTGAGTTTTAAGCTAACTTTTTCACTCTCCTCTTTCACTGTCATCAAGAAGCTCTTTAGTTCTTTGCTTTCTGCCATAAGGGTGGTGTCATCTGCATATATGAGGTGATTGATATTTCTCCTGGCAGTCTTGATTCCAGCTCGTGCCTCATCCAGCCCAGCATTTCACACGATGTACTCTCCATGTCTCGTTCTAAGTATTGCTTCTTGACTTGCATACAGATTTCTCAGGAGGTAGGTCAGGTGGTATGGTATTCCCATCTTTTTAAGAACTTTCCACAGTTCCTGTGAGCTACACAGTCAATGGTTGTGGTGTAGTCACTAAAGCAAAACTAGATGTTTTTCTGGAACTCTCTTGCTTTCTCTATGATCCAACGGATGTTGGCAATTTGATCTCCAATTCCTCTGCCTTTTCTAAATCCAGCTTGATCATCTGGAATTTCATGGTTCAAGTACTGTTGAAGCCTGGCTTGGAGAATTTTGAGCATTATGTTGCTAGCGTGTGAGATGAGTGCAATTGTGTGATAGTTCAGGCATTCTTTGTCATTGCCTTTCTTTGGGATTGGAATGAAAACTGAGCTTTTTCAGTCCTGTGGCTACTGCTGAGTTTTCCAAATTAATGGCACCCCACTCCAGTACTCTTGCCTGGAAAATCCCATGGATGGAGGAGCCTGGTGGGCTGCAGTTCATGGGGTCGGTAAGAGTCGGACACGACTGAGCGACTTCATTTTCACTTTTCACTTTCATGCATTGGAGAAGGAAATGGCAACCCACTCCAGTATTCTTGCCTGGAGAATCCCAGGGACGGGGAGCCTGGCGGGCTGCTGTCTATGGGGTCGCACGGAGTTGGACACGACTGAAGCAACTTAGCAGCAGCAGTAGCAGCAGCAGTTGGCATATTAAGTGCAGCACTTTCACAGCATCATCTTTTAGAATTTGAAATAGCTCAACCAGAATTCCATCTCCTCCATTAGCTTTGTTTGTAGAGATGCTTCCTAAGGCCAACTGGACTTCGCATTCCAGGATGTCTGATTCTAGGTGAGTGATCACACCATCGTGGTTATGTGGGTCATGAAGGCCTTGTATAGTTCTTCTGTATATTGTTGCCACCTCTTCTTAACATTTTCTGCTTCTGTTAAGTTCATACCATTTCTGTCCTTTATTGTGTGCATCTTTGCATGAAATGTTCCCTTGGTATCTCTAATTTTCTTGAATAAATCTCTAGTCTTTCCCATTCTATTGTTTTCCTGTTTCTTTGCATTGATCACTGAGGAAAGCTTTCTTATCTCTCCTTGCTATTCTTTGGGACTCTGCATTCAAATGGGTATATTTTTCCTTTTCTCATTTGCTTTTAGCTTCTCTTCTTTTCACAGCTATTTGTAAGTCTCCCGCAGACAACCATTTTGCATTTTGTTTTCCTTGGGGATGGTCTTGATCACTGTCTCCTGTACAATATCATGAACCTCGGTCCATAGTTCTTCAGGCACTCTGTCTATCAGATCTAGTCCCTCAAATCTGTTTGTCACTTCTACTGTATAATCATAAGGGATTTAATTTAGGTCATACCTGAATAGTCCAGTGGTTTTCCTTACTTTCTTCAATTTTTGTCTAATTTGGCAATAAGGGGTTTGTGAATTGAGCCACAGTCAGCTCCTGGTCTTGTTTTTGCTGACTGTATAGAGCTTCTCCATCCTTGGCTGCAAAGAATGTAATCAATATCATTTTAGTATTGACCATCTGGTGATATCCACATGTAGAGTCTTCTCTTGTGTTGTTGGAGGAGGGTGTTTGCTATGGCCAGTGTGTTCTTTTGGCAAAACTGTGTTAGCCTTTGACCTGCTTCATTTTCCAAAGGGACAGGATGGCAGAGTAGAAAGACATATGCTCATCGTCTCCTGGGAGAACTCCAAAATTACAGCTCACTGCTGAACAACTGTTGACAGCAGAATGTTGTATCCCACCAAAAAAAGATAGCCCCAACAAGGGCAAAGGAGAAGCCCCAACAAGATGGTAGGAGGGGCAAAATCACATTTAGAATCAAACTCCATACCCACCAGAAACACTCGGAGGGCTCAAACAAAACTTTGTGCATGGTAGGAGAATCCACAGAGACTGAGCCAGACCTGACTTTGAGTGTTTGCGTGTCTCCTGCAGAAGTATGGGTCAGCAGTTGCCTGCTTCTTTGTTCCATATTTGGACTATTTTGATTAATGATGCTGTTAAAATTCTAGTCCTTGATATCTGGGGAATATTGTGCACACATCTATAGACTATTTACCTAGGAGCAAGATAAAATCATACTTGGTCATAGTGAAGGGAGGTGAAATGAAAGTCACTCAGTCATGCCCAACTCTTTGCAACCCCATGGACTATATAGTCCAGGGAATTCTCCAGGCTAGAATGCTGGAGTGGGTAACATTTCCCTTCTCCAGGGGATATTCCCAGCCCAGGGATCAAACCCAGGACTCCCACATTGCAAGCAGATTCTTTACCAGCTGAATCACAAGGGAAGCCCAAGAATACTGGAGTGGATAGCCTATCCCTTCTCCAGCTGATCTTCCTGACTCAGGAATTGAACCGGGCAATGAACTTGGTCATAGAATTGGTATCTATTTAGCTTTAGCAAATATTCCAAAGTGATTGCCTTGATTGATGTTTCCCCAGGATAGCATAAGAGTTTTAGTTATGCCACATTTTCACTAAACTTGATTTTGGCATCCTTTTATAACATAACCATTCTAGTTGGTGGGCAGTCATGTTTGCCTGACATTTGGGGGCCTCTTTTTTCTTTCTCACTTTTGGTTTTATAAAAAATATTTTTCAGTTATTTTAAACATGCTAGTTTTGTATTCTATATTTGACATTCTGTTATTTGAAACTGTGGTCAGTTGTCTGTGCTGATGTATAACCATAATAATTAACATGTACATGTCATACACACACATACACAGACTTCAGAGTACAAGCATGTTTGTTGTAAATTCAGTGAAGGCTGGCTGCCCCCCAGGGGTTAATTGTTTTGCTTCTGCCAGCTGCCCCAGATTGCTGCTAATCAAGGAATACTTGAAGTTCTCTTCATTTATGACGACATTGAATCAGTAACATAGGAATGTGAAATTCGGAGAAGGCAATGGCAACCTACTCCAGTACTCTTGCCTGGAAGATCCCATGGATGGAGGAGCCTGGTGGGCTGCCATCTATGGGGTCGCACAGAATTGGACACGACTGAAGTGACTTAGCAGCAGCAGAGGAGACATTTCCCTCTCATCTACAGTACAATTTAACATAAACTAGATGAACAGGGAGGCCTGGCATGCTGCGATTCATGGGGTCGCTAAGAGTTGGACACGACTGAGCGACTGAACTGACTGACTGACTGAGTGGCACCCCACTCCAAAACTCTTGCCTGGAAAGTCCATGGATGGAGAAGCCCGGTGGGCTGCAGTCCATGGGTGCATGCTGCGATTCATGGGATCGCTAAGAGTTGGACACGACTGAGCGACTGAACTGACTGACTGACTGAGTGGCACCCCACTCCAAAACTCTTGCCTGGAAAGTCCATGGATGGAGAAGCCCGGTGGGCTGCAGTCCATGGGGTCGCTGAGAGTCGGACACAACTGAGCAACTTCACTTTCACTTTTTACTTTCATGCCTTGGAGAAGGAAAGGGCAACCCACTCCAGTGTTCTTGCCTGGAGAATCCCGGGGACGGGGGAGTCTGGTAGGCTGCCGTCTAAGGGGTTGCACAGAGTCAGACACAACTGACGTGACTTGGATGCAGGCAGCAGCAGTCACTAAAATTTGTTTTAGTTTGTTTCCAGTTTCAAGGCATGGAATTTTTGTAGTCTACCATTCACTACACTTAAGACCGTTTTATTTAAAGGCAATACAGGCCTTGGTCCCCAAACTCCATCTTATACTCCCAAGTTCTTCCTCTTGTGCAGCCTTTCAAACTCGACATCCATAGAGAATGCATGAGCTGAGGGCAACCACAACTTCAGAGGCTTTATGGCTTGCTCTTGGTTTGGCGAAAGTGTTTCCTTTCATTTTTGCAATCTTATGCAGGTATTCTGAAAATGAACTTGTTAGTCACTCAACTGTGTCCTGCTCTTTGCAACCCCATGGATTGTAGCTCACCAGGTTCCTTGGTCTATGAAATTCTCCAGGCAAGAATACTGGAGTGGGTAGCCATTCCCTTCTCCAGGAGATTTCCCAACCTAGGGATTGAACCTTCGTTCTCCTTCGTTGCAGGCAGATTCTTTACCTTCTGAGTCACCAGTGAAGCCCAATTACCCAAGACCTTTGCGTATTTTATATAATAGGAAAACTTTTCTAGTTTTCTGCTTATTATCTGATATAAAGTTTTCTGTTGTTATTTCTTTCATTAGTTATTTATAATTTATTTCTTTTCAATCTTCTTTTGGGGGAACATTGAAACCTCTGGTTTATTTTCATCTGTGTTACGCTTCTATGCATACTTTCATATTTCCACCATTTATGCTATATTTAAGTAGTATTCCTCAGGCATCCAGTTTTTGCTTTCAGCTCGGTTTAGTCTATTCCTCAGCTTGGTTATTATTTTTTTAGTAAACAAAAATTAGATTTTCATTATTTATAGTAGACATGCTTATTTTTCCTATTGTTCTGGGGATATATCATATTCAACTTTATTTAGTTTGTTGACTTGAATTAAATTATTTTGTTTGTTGGATTTGTTTTTGTTTATCCAATCTTCTGACTTTCTGCAAAAAGTAGATGATTCCTGCTTTGGGCTCATTTCTGGTTTTTATACCCATTGACAATCTCCTGTATCTGCATAGTGTGCAAAGGGGCAAATGAGAGGATATGTTTCTGGAATTCATACACAGGCTTGATAGTAAAAGTAAATGAGATTCAAGATATATTATTGAGAGATGAATTGTCTTTAATCTCTCAGAAACTCAAGTTCCCCTGGTTGCCTCTGACTTCTGAGAACTCTGTTCCATCTCTGACCCAAGCTCTGGAATTCATAGATCTTACCTGGCCATGAAACCCTCATCACTGATACCTGGTCTTTGGAGTTGCTACTCTTGATATTATGATATACATTGAACACTCATTAAGCTATAATATTTATTAGCTTTTTAATTATTTTTTTAAATATAAATTTATTTATTTTAATTGGAGGTTAATTACTTTACAATATTGTATTGGTTTTGCCATACAGCAACATGAATCCACCACAGGCATATACATGTTCTCCATCCTGAACCCCCCGCCCTTCTCCCTCCCCATACCATCCCTCTGGGTCGTCCCAGTGCACCAGCCCCAAGTATCTAGTATTATGCATCAAACCTGGACTGGTGATTCATTTCATATATGATATTATACATGTTTCAGTGCCATTCTCCCAAATCATCCCACCCTCTTCCTCTCCCACAGAGTCCAAAAGACTATTCTATACATCTGTGTCTCTTTTGCTGTCTTGCATACAGGGTTATTGTTACCATCTTTCTAAATTCCATATATATGTGTCAGTTTACTGTATTGGTGTTTTTCTTTCTGGCTTACTTCACTCTGTATAATTGGCTCCAGTTTCATCCACCTAATTAGAACTGATTCAGATGTATTCTTTTTAATAGCTGAGTAATACTCCATTGTGTATATGTACCACAGCTTTCTTATCCATTCATCTGCTGATGGACATCCAGGTTGCTTCCATGTCTTGGCTATTATAAACAGTGCTGCAATGAACATTGGGGTACACATGTCTCTTTCAATTCTGGTTTCCTCGGTGTGTATGCCCAGCAGTGGGATTGCTGGGTCATAAGGCAGTTCTATTTCCAGTTTTTTAAGGACTCTCCACACTGTTCTCCATAGAGGCTGTACTAGTTTGCATTCCCACCAACAGTGTAAGAGGGTTCCTTTTTCTCCACACCCTCTCCAGCATTTATTGCTTGTAGACTTTTGGATCGCAGCCATTCTGACTGGCGTGAAATGGTACCTCATTGTGGTTTTGATTTGCATTTCTCTGATAATGAGTGATGTTGAGCATCTTTTCATGTGTTTGTTAGCCATCTGTATGTCTTCTTTGGAGAAATGTCTATTTAGTTTTTTGGCCCATTTTTTGATTTTGTCTTTTATTTTTCTGGAATTGAGCTGCAGGAGTTGTTTGTATATTTTTGAGATTAGTTGTTTCTCACTTGCTTCATTTGCTATTATTTTCTCCCATTCTGAAGGCTGCTTTTCACCTTGCTTATAGTTTCCTTTGTTGTGCAGAAGCTTTTAAGTTTAATTAGGCCCCATTTGTTTATTTTTTGTTTTTATTTCCAATATTCTGGGAGGTGGGTCATAGAGGATCCTGCTGTGATTTATGTCGGAGAGTGTTTTGCCTATGTTCTCCTCTAGGAGTTTTATAGTTTATTAGCTTTTTTAAACCACTGTCTTGATAATGTAGCAATCATAGAACACTTGAAGTCCAAACTTTTTCACCTTTTGTGCCACTATTTTAGTGTATTTTAATATTCTATTTTCATCATTAGTACTGTTTTACTGCTATTATTTATTGAAATTTATCTACTTATTTATCATTTATTTTCCTTTCCTGTGTATCTAAATTTCAATTAGACCTAATTTTTATTGCCCTCAAGAATTTCTTTTTGTATTTCCTTTTCCACATCTATTCATAATAGATTATTTTATTAAATATTTGGTAAATATGTCTTTATCTTTTTTCTCAAGGATGTTTTGCTTAATGTAGAATTCCCATTTGGCAGTTCTTTGTCTATCATTGTAAATTTAAACATATATTTCTATGGTCTACTGTCTTTTGACTTTTATATTTTCTATAAAGAAATCAGTTCTCAGTTTTATTGTCACTCTTTGAAGGTTGTATATCTTTTGCTCGTAGCCTTTGGTTTTCAGTAGTATTTTTATGATATTAGACTTGGGCTGTTTTTATTGTCTTCGTCTGTTTGTGTTGCCATGACAGAATATCACAGAGTGGGCGGTTTAAATAACAAATATTTATTTCTCACAGTTCTGGAAGCTGGGAAGTCCAAATTCAAGATGCTGGCAGATTCTGTTCTTGGTGAGAGTCACTTCCTGGCTTGCAGACGGTTGTCTTCTCATTCTGTTCACACACTGTATAGAGGGAAAGCTCTGATGGCTTTCTTCCTCTTGTAAGGGTTCTGGTCACATCATGGGGGCATATCTTCATATTCCAAACAAACCTTAATTACCTCTAATGGCTCCGTCTTCAAATACCATCACTCTGCTGGTTGGGGCTTCAACATGTGAGGGGGAGCAATGCAAATATTCAGTCCGTAATACATATTGATCAACCTGAAGTTTGATGTATTTTGCCAGTTTCCTCATCTTCTCTTCCAACTATCTTTTCAAATAACCCTCCCATGTGGTATATTTCATGTGTCCTTGCTTCTACTGTCTATTTGTTTTTAAATCAAATCTGTATTTTTATACATATACTAATTTTTTAAGACTGGGCCATGCATTTGAAAATGTTTAGAAATCATCGAGTTTCTTCATAATGTTATCTTTGTTCATTGAAGATTTATATATGCCTTGGCTAGTATCTAGACTAAAGACAAAATGCTTTATAACTAAGAGCTTAGATTATTAAAATTTGGGATTCATTTTTTGTGAAGTCCTGTCTATTTCCAGTTCTTTCTTATTCTAAGGGTGTAACTGTTACAAACCTAACCAGAAGTCTGTTCTGTTTACCAGATACTCAGCCTTGGCAGTTTAGATGCCCTCAGGAGGAGCCTGGTAGGCTGTAGTTCATGGGGTCGCTAAGGGTCAGACACGACTTCACTTTCACTTTTCACTTCCATACATTGGAGAAGGAAATGGCAACCGACTCTAGTGTTCTTGCCTGGAGAATCCCAGGGATGGGGAAGCCTGGTGGGCTGCTGTCTATGGGGTCGCACAGAGTCGGACATGACTGAAGTGACTTAGCAGCAGCAGCAGCAGCCTCATGATACTGATGAAACCCTTATAATGCTTGTCTCTATGCAAATATTTTGAAATTGGGAATCACAAAAAGAGAAAATAGTGCGAATACAGAGCTTGCATCTCTTGATGTTTCTGTTCCAAATCTTTGGGGACGAACATCCTCTAACTCTGTAGCTCCCTGGGTTTCCCAGGTGGTGCAGTGGTAAAGAATCTGCCTGCCAGTGCAGGAGACACAGGAGATGTGAATTTGATCTCTGGTTCTGAAAGATCTCCTGGAGAAGGATATGGCAACCCACTCCAGTTGGAAATCCCATGGATAGAGGAGCCTGGAGGGCTACAGTCCATGGGGTTGCAAATAGTGGGTCATGACTGAGAAGGCACACAATGTATTCAATTATGTGTGTGTGTGTGTGTGTGTGTATATGTTGAGTAAAAAATATAGTCACAACCTGAAAGTAGGGAGTTATTTTATTTGGTGGAACTGAAGTGACTTAGCAGCAGCAGCAGCAGCCTCATGATACTGATGAAACCCTTATAATGCTTGTCTCTATGCAAATATTTTGAAATTGGGAATCACAAAAAGAGAAAATAGTGCGAATACAGAGCTTGCATCTCTTGATGTTTCTGTTCCAAATCTTTGGGGACGAACATCCTCTAACTCTGTAGCTCCCTGGGTTTCCCAGGTGGTGCAGTGGTAAAGAATCTGCCTGCCAGTGCAGGAGACACAGGAGATGTGAATTTGATCTCTGGTTCTGAAAGATCTCCTGGAGAAGGATATGGCAACCCACTCCAGTTGGAAATCCCATGGATAGAGGAGCCTGGAGGGCTACAGTCCATGGGGTTGCAAATAGTGGGTCATGACTGAGAAGGCACACAATGTATTCAATTATGTGTGTGTGTGTGTGTGTGTGTATGTGTTGAGTAAAAAATATAGTCACAACCTGAAAGTAGGGAGTTATTTTATTTGGTGGGAATGTTTAGGACTCTGAGCCTGGGAGACAGCATCTCAGCTCTGAGAAAACTGCTACAAGGAGGCAGGAGGTGAAACCAAGTTTGCAACAAACAGAGGTGCAGTCTGAACATCAAAGATCAAGTATCAAGTTAAGGAATACTGGATCGAAGCTTGGGAGCCCTCATTCACATTCAGAGGCCAGGAATCACTGATGGCTGTGACATTTCTTATTTATTAATATGTCAGGAGATATTTTAATTTCACACACACAGAAACACACACACACACAAACACACACACATACACACACACGGCTTCCCTGGCAGCTCAGATGGTAAAGAATCTGCCTGTAATGCAGAAGATCTGATTTTGATCCTTGGGTTGGGGAGTTTCGCTGGAGAAGGGAATGGCTACTCAGTCCAGTATTCTTGCTTGGAGAATTCCATGGACAGACGAGTCTGACAGGCTATAGTCCATGGGATCACAAAGAGTCAGATATAACTGAGCGACTCACACACACACACATATATATATATATATTATTTCTTACTTGTCTCTCTCTATATATTATTTACTTGTCTCTGTTTTCTTTGCACAGGTTGGTTCCTCCAAATCTAGTTTGTTATTGTGACAGCACACCCTAGGAGGCCTCTGCTTCCATCTCAAGACTATCACTGAATTATGAGATATTTGAACCTTCTGAGTTTTAGTTTCCTCTTTTTTTTTTTTTTCCAATGGGAACCATTACCTGCCATGTTCACCTCATGGGGTATTGAGAAGATCATTTAATGTAATAAGTATGGAAAGTGAAGTGAAGTTTCTCAGTTGTGTCTGACTCTTTGCGACGCCATGGACTGTAGCCTACCAGGCTCCTCAGTCCATGGAATTTTCCAGGCAAGAGTACTGGAGTGGGTTGCCATTTCCTTCTCCAGGGGATCTTCCCAACCCAGGGATTGAACCCAGGTCTCCCACATTGCAGGCAGATGCTTTACCATCTGAGCCATATGGAAAGATGTTCAAAAACGCAATCACATTTAGTACATAGGCATCTGCTCCCCCAAAGAACAACAAATCGCTCCAGCCTTTATTAAAACTTTACCACGTGCCATGCAGTGTTCTATATATCTTATGAATGTTAAAGTGTTAGTCCTCACAGTAGTTCTATGAAGTACATGATGTTACTAAATCAGCTTATAAAAGAAAAAACTGAAGCACAGATCATTTAATTTAACTGTTGACAACCACAGAGCTAGTAACAGAGATGCCAAAATGCAACCTAAGTGATATGATGCTGGAGCTTTTGTTCTTTAAATGGAGAAGTTCAATCTAAAAAGAAGAAATACAAATGGCCACCCAGCTTATAGAAGCCATATTGTTCAATCAGACTTGAAACACTGAAAAATTGTACACCATATTAATGGGTGTAGTGGATATTTCTTTCACTGGAGGCTATTCATATTGGTATAGTCTTTCTGGAGAGAAATTTTGCTTTATTCTTCAAAAGACTTAAGATATTTACATCATTTTATCCAGTTATGCAGGTTTTAGGAATATATCCTATGGAAATTATTAGATATACCCACAAAGATGTGTTAAGTAATATTTCATAATGCTTTAAGGGACATGATTGATATGATACTGTTCAAGTAAATATCTGTTGTAAGATGAATACCCAATAAGTATTTTGTACCAGGATATTCATTAAACACCATTTATTGTAGCAAACAAATAGAAATAAGAACAATTATCCACAATAGGTTAGTTACATAAGTTTCATTCATGTGTAGAAAAAATATAATCAATCCTTAAGAGTTCTATTTCTAAGAATATTGAGTTGCATAAATATATACACACAGATCTCTAAATTATAAACTAATATGTACATATATGCATATATATTATATATCTATATTTTCAACAGTTTACATTATATTTTTCTATTGAGCTATATATTTATCAAGCTCTATTATTACACAGTGGGGCTTCCTTTGTGGCTCAGTGTTAAAGAATCCACTTGCCAATGCAGGAGCTGCGGTTCAATCCTTGGGTTGGAAAGATTTCCTGGAGAAGGAAATGGCAACCCAGTCCAGTATGCTTGCCTAGGAAATCCCACAGACAGAGGAACCTGTTGGGCTATAGTCCAAGGGGTCGCAAAAGAGTCAGACACGACTGAGCGACTAAACAACAGCAAATGGTTGTATGATAAATAGCTATGAATTATCTGTTTTCATATTACCTAACTTTATAGAGACCAAAATACACCAAAATGCATTTATAGAGACCAAAATACACCAAATACACCTTCCTAAAATACACCAAAATGCTACTAAGACATAGCCTGGATCAGTGGCATGACAGGAAATTTTAAGTTTTCATTATTTTATTGTTTGGTATTTAAAAGTTTTCTGTAAGCAGCAGGCTCTGATTATAGTATTTATGTATGTGTATATATATGTGTGTATTTATTTATATATCAGTGTGAATGTGTATGTGTAGAAGTAGTAGTGAGTACAAAAAACTCATATTTGCCTCATATGACCTACTAAATAACTTGAAGCGCACTTAACCTCTGGAATGTCAAATGTTGTTCTTGAAGTTTCAACCTATTTTCAGAGCACATTCATTGAAATATAAGTCACAGCTCTCCAATTTCTTGGACTCCCATATGCCTGGCATCAGGTGGGGGATGGCTTATGGGCAGAGCAATATTTTTCCATTTGTTCTCATCTAAATACACAGTCTCTTTCCCCTGCTGCTCTGCCCCCTTCTACACACTTCCTGTTGGCTTTACTATAGTTTAACAGCTTTGCCACCACTCACTTACCTTTTCCACACATTTAGTGTCAGCCAAAGAGAATGTCTGAATAAAAGTTTCCTATGAATTTTATAAGTAATCTGTTTTATATTCCTTCAAGCCCTCTGTTACATATCTTAGTGAACATGATGTTTGGATTCTCCTCATAATATCTCAAGTTGAGAATATGTGTATGCATATAAGAGACTCTGTCTGAGTGTGTGGTGTTGCCCCAGCTATGACTAAGGACTCATTTTTAGGAGCATCCCATCTTTGTTGGTTTCTGATGGAATGCTAGTCTGCCACCAATGAGAGAACCATGTTTTTGCTTAAGAGACTAAGAAAGGAAGTTAAGAAGAAAAATAATATTTTGCTTAGTTGAATTAACAGCTTTGTTTTTACTGCTTTTTTGGATTGCTAAGCATTTCTGGCACCTATTGAAAAAGAAGACTAACTCTTTTTGTATTCACATTGAATAGTTAGCTTTCAAATATTGTTAATTATTTATTAGAAATTTTTTTCCTCAGATGTATATATATCTAGAAGTTGTTTTATGCATAAATGTGGTCTCCAGAACAAAAATTTTCCCAGAAGAATGTATCTCTGAGTTTGAGTTTAGAATTTGCAGTCAGAGAATTCAGGGGGGAAGCAGTTTCATATTTAGATGATTTTCATACATATTCATCTCCTGTATATATTGAGGTATTAGAATTTGCTCTTATCCACAATGCAGCATGAAATCTCACTGAATGAGGGGTGTATTTCTCAAAACAAGGATGGTATTAATACCAGTGGGCATTAGATGGCCCTGTAATTCCATCCAGCCTGTATCTTGGCAAGTTATTTGACTGGTGGTCACAGAGAATAACTGTTAAAGGAATCTGGAATTAAGGGGCCCTCAATGAAAGGTTAGTTGTTCCCAGGAGTTTTCTTTCCAGCATCCTAGAAAAGCGCTTTGTGACTTTGGAGTCTGTGTCCCAGTGCCCTTTTACCACATCCCTTTGGAAATGTCAGCTCACATAGAAGAGCTGCAACACACATGACATCAGGGACTGTCTCTTAAGTGCAAACCCTGATTAGGGTTGAGAGGGTGGTTTCCCTGCCCTGCCTCCAGTGGAGATCAGGAAGGACTTTCTGTGTACAGTACCGTGAAGGAAGAGGCAAAGGTAAAGTGTGGGGGATGGGTCAGTCAGAAGGTTTGTTCATAAAGCGGGTGAAGATCACTCCACAAATATTTACTAAGCTTATCTGGGTCATTGCTAATTAAGGGTGGGGGTGAGGATAGAAGGCAGGTTTCTGTCTGTTCATAGCTCAGAAGCCGGTGCCTATAAGGAAAAGCAGACTCAGAAAGCACCTGCTCAAGGCTCCAACTTGGTCAGTGGAAAAGCTGGGGCTCGCATCCAGGGTCCTGTTTCTTGTTTCTCATTGGTTTTCCAAAGAGTTGTAGGCGATTGGTCCCTGAACAGCACTGATGTGTAATATCTGATGCCTGACTCCTCTGTGGTTTGTTCCTCTAGCATCCACACCACCTAATCCCTCACTCCAGTCAGCCCTCATTTATTTATCCATTGTCTCATTCAAATGAATCTTTATCAACCATCTATGTGTGACACACATCATGCTCAGTCCTTTAAAATTTATTTATTTATTTTTTAATTTAAATTTATTTAATTGGAGGCTAATTACTTTACAATATTGTATTGGTTTTGCCATACATCAACATGAATCCGCCATGGGTGTACACGTGTTCCCCATTTATGATTTTATAGTTTATATTCTTATAAAGTGTATGCTTAGTTGCTTAGTTATGTCCGACTCTTTGTGAACTGTAGCCCGCCAGGGTCCTCTGTCTATGGAATTTTCCAGGCAAGAACACTGGAGTGGGTTGCTATTTCCTACTCCAGAGGATCTTCCTGACCCAGGGATCAAACCCACGTCTCATGCATCTCCTGCATTGGCAGGCAGATTCTTTACCACTGCATTACCTGGGAAGCTCTGTATCCTTATAAACCATCTCCAATTTTTGACAGTGAGATATACAGAAGAAAATTAGCTAAAACAGCTAAATAAAATACTTACTGATATTTCTCTCTATTGCCTCACGTCCTAGTTAAAATAATTCTGTGAATTCATGGCTTTATTTACTTCCTGGGAGGACTGAAACAAATAGCTTATCTGAGTCCCCAGAACTTTTTGGAAAATACCTTTAAACTCCTCATACCTCTGTGAAACTGAGACTTTCTCTTCACTGGCCTCCTGCAAATGACCAATTGGGCATTTTTATTCTTTGCAAATGCTACGGCTTCTTATTTTCTGGACCCTGTATTTGAGGAGTGCATTCTCACTACCTCTCTCGTTCAATTAAAGGCGTCTCACTGACACTTCAAACTACTGCTTATCTCCTGCCCTCTCACATTTGCTGGGAAGATTGTATAATGGAAAAAGGTTGATGAGAGAAGCAGTTTCTGGTGCATCAGAGGAACCCTAAGAAGTAATTTCCTAAAAATAGGATGGTGTTAATACCAGCAGTAAAGTGAGGCTTAGAAAAATATCCACTGTCAAAAGACAAAGAAAGGTGAAAATGCTAATAGCAAGCTTGGAGTACACATATCTTATCATAGCTCAGACAGGGTGTTTTCCTAAAGAAACTGCTCACAGTGAGTACTATCTGCAAATAATAGAAACTGGTAATAGCATCACTGCTGAAGCTAAAAGAAAGTAAATGTATAAAAGGCAATGAGGAGATGATAGGGATAATTCTGTGAATTCAGGTAGCAAGCTGGGGTAGCAGGATGAACTGGACATCTGAGTCTGAGGCACCTGGGCTGCAGGCATCAGTCATGTGATCACAAACAGGTCACAATTTCTGTGAGCCTTGGGATCACCTGCATGATGCAAGAAAAAATATTTCAAATTGAGAGAGGTTTACATAAGATGGTATTCAGAATAGAGCCAAGCAGACTGACAGGGAGGGCTTCCCAGTAGTGCTGCTGCTGCTAAGTCACTTCAGTCGTGTCCGACTCTGTGTGACCCCATAGACGGCAGCCCACCAGGCTCCCCCATCCCTGAGATTCTCCAGGCAAGAACACTGGAGTGGGTTGCCGTTTCCTTCTNAGATGGTATTCAGAATAGAGCCAAGCAGACTGACAGGGAGGGCTTCCCAGTAGTGCTGCTGCTGCTAAGTCACTTCAGTCGTGTCCGACTCTGTGTGACCCCATAGACGGCAGCCCACCAGGCTCCCCCATCCCTGAGATTCTCCAGGCAAGAACACTGGAGTGGGTTGCCGTTTCCTTCTCCAATGCATGAAAGTGAAAAGTAAAAGTGAAGTCCATCAGTCGTGTCCGACTCTTAGCGACCCCATGGACTGCAGCCCACCAGGTTCCTCCCCCATGGGATTTTCCAGGCAAGAGTACGGGAGTGGGGTGCCATTGCCTTCTCCGCAGGTGGTGCTAGTGGTAAAGAACCCACCTGCTGATGTAGGAGACATAGAGATATGAATTCGGTCCCTGGGTTGAGAAGATCCCCTGGAGAAGGGCATGGCAACCCACTCTAATATTCCTGTCTGGAGAATCCCCAAGGACAGAGGGGCCTTGAGGGCTATAGTGCATAGGGTCACAAAGAGTTGGACCTGACTGAGGAGATTTAGCATGTATGCACAGACTGCCAGGGAAATCTTTTTCCAAATTTCAGTTCCCTAGGATCCCTCTTGATTGTTGGAATATTTAAAATTGAAAATACTGTATACTGAAAATACCCATATAACTGAGATGGTTATATGGGCAAGAAATGAGGCAACCTGGGTTCTGATAAAAGGTCAACAAGGGGTCTCTTTACAGACAAACTTCTAATAATTAGAAGATTATACCTTAGGCAGAGAAAGTTTAGCCACTTTTATTTTATATAGAACTGCTAGGTATTCAAAGAGGGCTCATATTGGAACTATGGCATGAGGGATTTAGAAAGCAAGATTATACCAGATATGGCTGTGAGCCAACCTGTGATATTACCAGCATTTGCATTGTCCCTGTTCCTGTGACCACTAAAATTGCTTATAAGAAATGTCATTTTACACCCCATGAACATAAGTGTAAGTCACAGACATCCTTCTATAAAGGCAAGTAGGAAAGATATTTTAGGAATTCAGAAACAGGTAGGGAAAATAATTCCTTTTAAATATGTTTTTCTTTATTCCTCGGGAGAGCTCTGAATTCAAATGAATAGTAGAAGTTGCCTTCAATGGATTGGGAGGTACTGTGATATAATGGAGCAGGGCAGTGGAGTTGTGACAATAGTGATTTCCACAGTGCAGGCTGACTCTTGAAGGAGCAGTTTACCCAGAAGTTGAGAGAGGCAGGGCTATTCCAAGTAGAAAGAATAAGAAAACAGTGTGTACAGAGGCTCAAAAGCAATGTAGACTGGTACTGAGGTGGGGGTGTGTCTGAGAAGATGCAGGTGGCTCAGATGAGCAAGTACATGCATAGGAAGGACAGTGGGGGAAGGAACACAAGAAAGAAGCAGAAATCATATCACAAAATCATGCTATCGGGTTTGAACTTCTCCACAGTAATAAAGTACTGAATCTCAGAGTGAAATGATAGCATTTGCCTTTTAGGAAAAATTTTTTTTTTTTTGGGGGGGTGTAGTTTGGAGGTCAACTAGAGGAGTTGAGACTGGAGGCAGAGAAACCAGTTGAGAGGCTCCTGCAAGATGCTGAGATCCTGATGTGGGGCTCGGCAGCATAACTGGCGAAGAGAGGAAGTGAATAGGTGGAATTAGATTTTTGACATGTGATGTAAAAGGGCTTCCCTGACAGCTCAAGTGGTAAAGAATCTGCCTGCAATGGAGGAGACAAAGGAGATGCAGGTTTGATCCCTGGGTAAGGAAGGTCTTCTGGAGCAGAAATGGCAACCTACTCCAGTAATCTTACCTGGAAAATCCCATGAACAGTCCATGGGGTCACAAAGAATTGGACATGACTGAACATGCACATGTGCATGTGGGCATACTTACGAGCTACTTAGGAGGTAAGGTTGCCATGACTCATTGACCTATGCCATGTTATGGTGAATGAAAAAGGAGGAGCCCCAGGCAGTTTTCAGGTTCTGACTTCTTAGATAGCGGTACCATTAACTCAGCTCTAAAGAGCTCACTGGGGGCAGAAGGTGGGGATTTGAAAGAGACAACGCGTTCAGATTTGAGATCTCTATGAGATAGTGGTGAAGACAATGTTCAGGTCTGGAAACATCAATTTGAGAGTAGTTCTCCTGAAGACCACAGAGCTAGTTAAATAAGGGAGTGGACATAATTGTCCAACTGGGACTACTCCTCCTGACAAGAGAGAGAAGGGGAGAAAAAGCCCATGGCAGCAGTTACAGCCAGGCCAGATGGGTCACTGCAAGTGGAACGATTCCTAGAAATTCGTAAAGTTGTGCATTCAAAGCTAAACAGCACTTTGAGCTGAGGAAATTGATTGCTCTGGTCAGTTTTTGTCTACGTTTCCTTTTTAAGAGCTATCAGTTGTGACGCATTTTGCTTATTTAAAGCATCCATCCATCCATCCACCTATACTTCCATCATTCACTAGTCACCCAAGAGGTGGCAAACTCAGTGCTGAGAATCAGAGTAGTAGCTGTGATGCAGCACTTTCCCCATCATCTAGGAGCCCAGTTTGTGTAACTAGCTGCCGAGGTCTATCCCCTTGTCACCTGAGAAAAAGACACAGGCCCCTCTGAGACTTAGATCCTCACATCTCTCGAGGAAGGCCCACAGGACATATACCACTCACCTACTGAAAAAAATTTTGCAGCTCCCCATTGCTATGAGCCGAGTGACTTGGCTCCCTGGAGATTCCCATGCCTCTACCCCTGAGCACTGCCCTGCCCTTCACACTTCAGCAATAATGAAAAGGGCCCAGGCTTTCAACCCAGGAATACTTTGCATACGTTTTTCCTATTAGCACCTCCTCTTCTTCTCATGTACTTAAGAAGCTCCTACTTATTTTTTAAAACAGTGAGAGTGCATCACCTCCTTTATGAAATCTCTGATGACCATCTATGCAGAGGTGACCTCTGAGTATGGCTCAACATTCAACCTTACCTTGTTTCAAATCCCAATGTGAACACTTCAAAGACATCTGATTTTGAGCAGTTACTTAAGTTTTCTGAATCTAAGCGTCTACTTTTTATAAGTTATTTATTTTTAGTTGGAGGATGACCGCTTCACAATATTGTATTGGTCTCTGTCATACATTAAATGAATCAGCTATAGGTGTGCATATGTCCCCTCCCTCTAGACTTCTCTCCTACCTCCCACCCCCTCTCAACCCTCTAGATTGTCACAGAGAACTTGATTTGAGCTCCTGGCATCATATAGCAAATTCCCACTGGCTATCTGTTTTACATATGGTAATGTATATGTTTCTATGCTATTCTCTCAATTCATCCCACTCTCTCCTTCCCCCACTGTGCCCACAAGTCTGTTCTCTATGATTGATTCTCCATTGTTGCTGCATTGTCAAAAGCTTCCTCTGTATCTATTGACATGATCATATGGTTTTCATCTTTCAGTTTGTTGATATGGTGTATCACGTTGACTGATTTGGGTATATTGAAGAAACCTTGCATTCCTGGGATAAATACCGCTTGTTCATGGTGTTTGATCCTTTTAATATGCAATTGGATTCTGTTTGCTAGAATTTGGCTGAGGATTTTATGTATCTATGGCTTGTAATTTTCTTTTTTTGTGGTATACTTGTCCAGTTTGGGTATCAGGGTGATAGTGACC
This sequence comes from Cephalophus harveyi, assembly GCA_006410635.1. NCBI lineage: Eukaryota > Metazoa > Chordata > Mammalia > Artiodactyla > Bovidae > Cephalophus > Cephalophus harveyi. The sequence goes on along the minus strand of SJYT01055743.1, from coordinate 218,308 downwards.
TCATAGAATGTGTTTGAGAGTTTTCCTTCCTCTACAATTTTCTGGAAGAGTCTGAGTAGGTGTTAGCTCTTCTCTAAACTTTTAGTAGAATTCACCTGAAAGCCATCTGGCCCTGTGAGCCCCCACTTTTAAAAACTAAAGTGATGATACCCTCTTTGTAAGATGGTTGCAATTAGAAATGCAATATAGTTTAATTATATATACAGTATATTAACATATGGACTTCTCTGGTGGCTCAGATGGTAAAGCATCTGTTTACAGTGTGGGAAACTTGGGTTAGATCCCTGGGTCAGGAAGATTCCCTGGAGAAGGAAATGACAACCCACTCCAGTACTCTTGCCTAGAAAATCCCATGGACGGAGGACCAGGCTACTGTCCATGGGGTTGCAGAATCAGACACCACTGAGCGACTTCACTTTTCACTGTTCACTTTCAGGCATTGGAGAAGGAAATGGCAATCCACATACGTGACTTGTCTATTGTCTAACAAGTTGATCCTCAGTCAACAACTTTATTATAATTTCTGAGGATCTCATGTATTAGTCTTTAGGAGTCAGGGCTGCACCTTTTAAATCTGAGCTGACCTGAGATTCACTCATAACCAATAGGACGTGAGGTATGCTGCTAAGTTTTGGGGACTGTAAGAGAAGCCGAAACACTCAGCCTGTCCTGAAGGCTCTCCTCCGGGATCTGTGGGATACCCCTGCCCTGTGATGTCCTCCCATAAGTCCTGAGGGGGGCCACCCCCTGCTGTCCTCTGTGTCCCTGCTTATGTGTTGTCCTCCTGCCACCTGCATGTGCCACAGGGACAGAGACCTTGCCCAACATGTCTGCAGTTGTTCTCCAGAATTCGGTAGAGTGACTGTCAACTACATGGAACAAAGACACACTTTTGACTGAATATAATATTCACACTGTATTGTAGCCTGATGTCTCCTCCTCATTTATGACCTTTTATATGGCAAGACTCTGTAAGACGGGATTAATAATTATGTCTGCCCCAGAAATTTGTTATAAAAAAGATGAAGCAATATATATATATAATACTTTGTGGGTTTGGCATATGGCCAGCCTTCCATAAGCATCAGATGACACACGACCGAAGTTGTAGTGTTGGGTATGGGGCCAGACTGTGGCTGATGGTCAGTAAATGTTGGTGAACTCAACAAAACTGCACAGAACAGAGAGAGAACCACCTCTCTTTAACAACTCTCTCCTGGACTTACTGAGTCTTGCTAAATGCAAGACCCTCAATTCCTTGGTCAGGGCCTAGGAGATCCGATTTGATAACTGGGGACTGTCCTTTCACTCATTTCACACCCAGCAACAGAGCACAAGGAGTTTCCTGGACTGAATGTGAGTATGGTGTGGACACCAAAGTGAGGTTGGGTCTGTAGACATCTCTTCCTCCCAGAACTGAGAAAGGCTGACAAGAGAAAGATAGGGAAGGGGCCAAGAAAGGCACAGTCTACAGAAGAAAATGATGGATAAACAAATGCAAAATAATGAATTCAAATACATGAGCAATGTGTTTGTTCAGGGAAGACCAGTGAGATAGTGAGACTGCCGGGCTTCTTGCAGGAGCTGGGGTGCTGCTCTTGGTGCCGCGGGACTGCAGGGGCTAACACTTGCTTACCCTGTCAGTGTCTTCTTTCACCTGGTCTTGCCTGTGACCTCCCAGTGAGCAAGTCGACTGTCCACTCTTCCAGTTCTGTCCTATTGCCCCTTCTGTCTTGTGAAAAGTGGCACATCCTTCTTGGCTGCAATCCTACATCATCCCTCAGCAATAGCTCTGCACCTACACTCAGTTGCATGCTTGTCCCTTGCTCTTTCCTGAGGAGAGGACCAAGCCGTGTTAATAATTTGAAAGCACAGTTCATGTATCAATCATGCAAGAGTGGCTGGGCACAGTTACCAGGTCAGGGATGATAGTTTCCTCTTCCTACTCACAGTGGATCTAATTGGCTCACCAACTAGTTTCATAGCCTTTATGACTCCAGTTAGACTGCTTCATCTCTTCTAGTGCTTATGAGTTCTAAGCTGGATTCTTTCCTGACTGCCCCATTCAGCTCATCCACAGCTGGTGTTCAGAACTCTAAGATAAGGGTAACGGGTGGGTTCATTTGTGAAACTTGCATTTTGACTCTTTTGGCTCCAAATTTTATAGCAAAAGAGACACAAATACACTTTTAATTTTTCTTAAACCGACATAGTACTTATGATGTGTCAGGGACTATTCTACCATTTAGTAAATATTAACTCATTTAATCCCTATACCACTCTTACAAAGAAGACATTGTTATTATTATCACTATTTGGAAATATTATTCCTGTGAGATAATCAAAGCATGGCAAGATTAGAGGCATACAGCAAATAAATGGTAAAATTAAGAGTTGTCAGATTTTGTCATACAATTTTTCCCTTCCAGTTTAATTGAGATGTAATTGTGAGAATTTGCTCTCTTGGCAATTTTCATATATAACATATAGCAGTGTTAATTATATTTATCATGCTATGCATTACATTCCTGCTATTTACCCTATAACTCAAAGTTTGTACATTTTTACCATCTTCACTCAATTACCCCTCTCCCTGATAACCACAAATCTAGCTTCTTTCTCTATGAGTTTGTTTGTCTTGAAGTATAAATGACCAACAACACTATGTTAGTTCCAATGTATGAGATAGTGATTCAACATTTCCGTATATTACAAAATGATCACCAGGATGTCTAGTTACCATCTGTCACCATACAAATATATTATTGTTGACTATATTCCCCATGCTGTACATTTCATACCCATGACTCATTTACTTTGAAGATTGAAATTTGTAATTCTTAATCTCCCACATTACTTTTGTAACAACATACAACTTTTAGTATAGCCCATGTTTATAAACAATGAGTAAAGTATATTCATTCTTGGCCACAGGACTGGAAAAGGTCAGTTTTCATTCCAATCCAAAAGAAAGGCAATGCCAAAGAATGCTCCAACTACCGCACAATTGCACTCATCTCACACGCTAGTAAAATAATGCTCAAAATTCTCCAAGCCAGGCTTCAGCAATATGTGAACTATGAAATTCCTGATGTTCAAGCTGGTTTTAGAAAAGGTAGAGGAACCAGAGATCAAATTGCCAACATCTGCTGCATCATGGAAAAAGCAAGAGAGTTCCAGAAAAACATCTATTTCTGCTTTTTTTGACTATGCCAAAGCCTTTGACTGTGTGGATACAATAAACTGTGGAATATTCTGAAAGAGATGGGAATACCAGACCACCTGACCAGCCTCTTGAGAAACCTGTATGCAAGCAGGAAGAAACAGTTAGAACTGAACATGGAACAACAGACTGGTTCCAAATGGGAAAAGGAGGACTTCAAGGCTATATATTGTCACCCTGCTTATTTAACTTATATGCATAGTGCATCATGAGAAATGCTGGGCTAGAAGAAGCACAAGCTGGAATCAAGATTGCTGGGAGAAATATCAATAACCTCAGATATGCAGATGACACCACCCTTATGGCAGAAAGTGAAGAGGAACTAAAAAGCCACTTGATGAACGTGAAAGAGGAGAGTGAAAAAGCTGGCTTAAAGCTCAACATTCAGAAAACGAAGATCATGGCATCTGGTCCCATCACTTCATGGGTAATAGATGGGGAAACAGTGGAAACAGTGTCAGACTTTATTTTTTTGGGCTCCAAAATCACTGCAGATGGTGATTGCAGCCATGAAATTAGAAGACGCTTACTCCTTGAAAGGAAAGTTATGATCAACCTAGACAGCATATTGAAAAGCAGAGACATTACTTTGCAAACAAAGGTCCATCTAGTCAAGGCTATGGTTTTTCCAGTGGTCATGTATGGATGTGAGAGTGGGACTGTGAAGAAAGCTGAGTGCCAAAGAATTGATGCTTTTGAACTGTGGTATTGGAGAAGACTCTTGAGGGTCCCTTGGACTGCAAGGAGATCCAACCAGTCCATCCTAAAGGAGATCAGTCCTGAATGTTCATTGGAAGGACTGATGCTAAGCTGAAACTCCAATACTTTGGCCACCTCATGCGAAGTGTTGACTCATTGGAAAATACCCTGATGCTGGAAGGGATTGGGGGCAGGAGGAGAAGGGGACGACAGAGGATGAGATGGCTTGATGGCATCACCAACTAGATGGACATGAGTTTGAGTGAACTCTGTGAGTTGGTGATGGACAGGGAGGCCTGGCATGCTGTGATTCATGGAGTTGCAAAGAGTAGGACACGACTGAGCGACTGAACTGAACTGAAAGTGTATTCATTCTTAATCTGATATTTACATTTAATTGGCATATTGTATTCTACCTAGAAGTCCTTAGCAAAGCAGGGATGAACTCAGGTAGTCTGGTTGCCAAGCCACCCCTCTCATCACGCCATCTGAATTGTGGGGTGCTTGTGGAATTTACAAAAATTCCCATTCAGGGAACTGTTGAAGTGCTTTGTCCTGGCCCAAACCAATTTCACTTCTGGTGCTACTGCACCATACCTTCTTCTCATTTGCTCATCACCTACTTTGTGATTCAGTGTATGCAGTGGGCTCATTAATACAGGAGGTATCTTTTGGTATGTCATGAGTGAACATTTATAACAAAAACAGGCAATACCCCATAGCTTTTTCTGATTTGTGGCTCCCTTTCCAGAGGGGCAGAAGAATTCACACATAAGAAAATAGGGAAAAAATTGCTCTCATCTGAGTTGGTTCTTTCAACCTCTTAGAAGAGAAAGGTAAGCATTTCTTCACTGAAGAAGGGTGAGTTAGTGACATTTCCTCATTTTGCTGCATGGGATATTCACACTGATTCCAATTATGTGCAGTGCAGCTTCCAGGAGTTCAGCTTGAAAGGGCCACAGGTTTTCTGCTCAATTGGATGGAAGCATTTTAAATCATTCTCACCTCGTGGCAGCCAAAGTCATTGTTTTCTTTATAGCTAACTTTCCTCTGTTTTTTTTTTTTTTCCCTCTAAGCACAGCACAAAAGGTGGGAGGTTACTTTAAAGGAAGTCATTTATTTTCAACAATAAACCGAGATCAGTGAAGAAAGAGTTAGACAGAGGGTTTCTACAAAATGAAAAAAAGACATTACACTAAAAAAAGCTTCTGCAGGAGAATGAAGAGCTGTTAGTTTTAAAATACAAAATATACAAAATAAAACAAAGCATTTTGTATTTCCAAGGTCATCTGACATTTCTAGGCTTTTAGCATGGGATTTAGTGTTAAGAAGATGCATAGCTCAGCAAGAAGTATAACCTGTTATTTGAAGAATGTAAGTTTCTTTCTCTCCTGTCTTACAGCATTATGTGAAATTCTTCTTTTCTGAATGTCCTGGTGGTGTGTTACAGAAGGTTATGGACATTTTGTGACAACTTCAAGGATAACCCACACATATTGTGGTAGTTGGGAACTAACCTTTTGAGTGAAGCTTTTCATAAAGTTAATGGCCTGGGAAGAAACTGAGGAAAAGGGTCTAAGGATTTAAAAGAGTGTGTGTGTGTGTTTGAGAGGAGGGGAGGAAAGATTTTCTGGGATAGAGTATTTCTTTCTTTTGTTAGAAGACACTGCACATTAGCCCTGGAAGTGAGCCAGCTAGATTATCCACTCAACTATTCCTTTTTCTTTTTTTTCTTCCATTTCACCTGCACTCGCTTAGTGACTGAGCTGAGGATGCCCACTGCCACATACTGCAGGTCCCAAGGTAAGTCAGAGTTCCTTTCATGAGGTCTATAGAGGGAGGCTATAGTGGCTGGTGAGTCTTCAGTATATTTCTGCTAATTAATGCAGCCTTTTCTTGTTTCCTGCTTTTTCTGGCTCTGAGATGACCTTCTGGTCCATAGTGAATGAGAAATATTTCAAGAAAAGTCACAGCGCCACTTCCTAATCCAGGAAGACATATTAAAGCATTCAGCATAGTGTTTCTCAAGACGTGGTTGTCCAACTACCTGCACCAGGGGAGCCTGTTAACTTTGCAGATGCCTGAAGACCTACTTGATTAGAATCTCTGTGGCTGGAGTCTAGTAGTGCATGTTCTGACAAGCTTCCCTAGAGATTTGTAGGCACCTCAGCATTTCCAACTGCTGATCTAGCTGTATCAGTGTTCTGGATAGAGGCGATGATCCAGTGCTTGGAGCACTGTCAGATTCAGGCTGTTCCCCTTACTCACCTCACCTGAACCAGAAAGCCCTGAATAGCATCCCTGGGCGCTTGGTGATGCTTCAAATTGATTGTGAGCTTCTAAGTGTATATGTATCTTGACGTCTCCTGCAGCCAGGAGCAGAGTGGTTATAGGCAGCAGTGAGGTCTGTGGATGATTCACTTCAGTTCAGTTCATTTCAGTCGTTCAGTCGTGATTACTAGAGTGATAATTCAGGGATGAGTGATTCAGGGGGGCTCAGTTTTGTCCATCCCTCTGACTTGGGTCTTTGAAGGGGTTTCTTTAAGTGTTTACTTAGAAAGCATGTATTTCTAAAGCACCAATGGTGAACACGCAGTGTGCCAGCAGTAAGAAGCAAAGGCAACAATGGCCATGCTGGACTCCTGCTTCCCAAACCTACCCTCTTGGTGGGCACAGAGGCACGAGGACAGTGGGGGCCCATGCTAAGTTTGAAAACACTCCATTTTCTACTGTTGATTTTGGAGTCCTACTTTCGAGTTGTGTTGAGCAGTGTGGGTGACATAAAAAAGGTGGGATTTGGGGTCACAGCAAGTTTGGTTCAGATCTAGGGATTCTCTGTGCCCTTGATCCAAAGCCTTTAGATAAATGATAACTTCCTAGAGCCTCAGTTCTCATACTTAATGGAGAATGATAGTGTCAACCTTACATAGCTCTTGTAAGACCTGAAACTTAGATCCATTATGTGACAAACATCCTATGATGATCACAATTTCTGGCATAGGGGATACTCTGGGTTAGTTAGCTACACCGCTTTGTTTCACTTGTCTGGAAATACATAAACTGGTCACTTTATTGATGGGGAGCTATGGTAAGAAAAATAGCGCCCCCCAACCCTGCGCCCCGCCAAAGCTGTCTGTGTCTTTATCTCATAAATCTTTGATGATGTTACCTTACATAGTAAAACACTTTGAAGATGTGATTAGACTAAACATCTTGACTATGCTGCATTAGCTGAGTGGGTCTAATGTGTCTAAAAGGGTCCTTATAAGAAAGAGGTAGGAGGTTAAAATTAAAAGATAAAGAAGTGATGAGAGAAACAGGTCAGAATCAGAGAGATTTGAAGATGCTAAATGGCTGACTTTGAAGGTGAAAGAAAGGGCCATGAGCCAAGGAATGCAGGAGGACCTTAGAGGCAGGAAAAGGCAAGGTATTAGATTCTCTCTTCCTGCCTCCAGAAAGGATGCAGCTCAGCCAACTCCTAAATTTTGGCAAAGTAAGACCCTGCCAGGCTTCTGACTTCCAGAAACATAATGGAATAAGTGTGGGTTCCATTAAGCCACTAAACAAAGTTTATGATGATTTCTTACAACAGCAATAGGAATCTGATGCTGGGGTATTTTAATTCCTGTTCCAGAATTAGGAAATCTTTCAATGGATTAGGAAATCTTTTAAAGCCTGAGAAACATGAATAGAACTAATGTAGTTCTCAGTGGGTCAGACCAAGATTACATATTTGTCAAACTCAAACTGCCTCACTAATGGGTCACTAATGAAGAGGTTCACAAAGATTTGGACCTGAATGCTCACTCAGGGGGATCAGAGGTGGATCCATGTCCCATATAGGCAATTTTTCAAAGGAACTTCCCCAGTAACATCTTCTGTAGAGTGGCCCAGCAATTGCCAGCTGGGAGATGGAGAAGCTGGTGCTAATGACAATGAAGAACTGGCATCATACTTGCCTGTGGCTCCTTCCTTCTTCCTTCCCTCCCTCCTTTCTTCTTTCCTTTCCTTCCTTCATTCCTTTCTTCTTCATTTCCTTCATTTATGTTTATTCTGACAACCAATTAGTCAGTCTTGTGGTCCCAGCCATGAAATCATGTGTGCATAGCTACTAAGATGATCCCATTTTATTAGCATAGTGCTAAACAGGTCCATGTTTATATTGATATACTCCTATCTACCTGTCCATATATATTATTATATAACACAGACAATATGATTTCATTATACAGCATATATTTGTTGTGTAGTTCAGTCCCTAAGTCATTTCCAGCTCTGTGTGACCCCGTGGACTGGAGCATGCCAGGCTCCTCTGTCCTCCACTATCTCCCAGAACTGACTGAAATTCATGTTCACTGAGTCAATTATGATGTTTAATTATCTCATCCTTTGTCACCCCATATCCTTTTGCCTTCAGTCTTTCCCAGCATTAGGGTGTTTCCCAATGAGTCATCTCCTTGCATAGAATTGGAGCTTCAGCATCAGTCTTCTGATGAACATTCAGGATTGATTTCTTTTAGGATTCACTGGTTTGAGTTCCTTGCTGTCCAAGAGACTCTCAGCAGTCTTCTCCAGCACCACAATTCAAAGGCATCAATTCTTTGGTGCTTAGCTGTCTTTACGGTCCAACTCTCACATCCATACATGACTACTAGAGAAATCATAGTTTTGACTATATGGATCATATATGCAAAGTAATATCTCTTCTTTATAATATGTTGTCTAGGTTTGTCATTGCTTTCCTTCCAGGGAGCAATTGTCATTTAATTTCTTGGCTGAAGTCACCATCCACAGTGATTTGGAGCCCAAGAAAAGAAAATAGGTAATTATCTGCTTCTAGTTGTTTTTCTCCTTCTATTTGCCATTAAGTGATGAGACCAGATGCCATGAGATTACTTTTTTAAAAAAATATAAATTTATTTATTTTAATTGGAGGATAATTACTTTACAATATTGTATTGGTTTTGCCATACATCAACATGAATCCGCCACAGGAATACATGTGTTCTCCATCCTGAACCCCCCTCTCTCCACCCTCCCTGTACCATCCCTTTGGGTCATCTCAGTGCACCAGCCCCAAGCATAGCGAATCATGCATCGAACCTGGACTGGCGATTCGTTTTTTGAATGTTGAGTTTCAAGTCATCTTTTTCACTGTCTTCTTTTACCTTCATCAAGAGGCTCTTTAGTTCCTCTTCAGTTTCTGTCATTAGAGTGCACTCATTTGCATATCTGAGGTTGTTGATATTTCTCCTAGCAACCTTGATTTCAGCTTATGATTCATCAAGCCTGACATTTCAGATGATGTACTCTGTATATAAGTTAAATAATCCAGGTGACAATATGCAGCCTTGATGTACACTTTCCCCAATTTTGAACCAGTCTGTTGTTCCATATCCAGTTCTAACTGTTGCTTCTTGATCTGCATACAGGTTTCTTGGAAGACAGGTAAGATGATCTGGTATTCTCTTCTTTTGGAGAATTTTCCACAGTTCATTGCGATCCACATAGTCAAAAGCCTAGGCATAGACAATTTAGCACAAGCAGATATTTTTCTGGAATTCTCTTGGTTTCTCCATTATCAAATGAAGGTTGGCAACTTGATCTCTGGTATCTCTGCCTCTTCAAAACTCAGCTTGTACATCTGGAAGTTCTCAGATCACATACTGCTGAAGTCTAGCTTGAAGTATTTTTAACATCACCTTGCTGGCATGTGAAATGAGCACATTTGTATGATAATTTGAACATTTTTTGGCATTACCCTTCTTTGGGATTGGAATGAAAATTGACCTTTTCCAGTCCTGTGGCCACTGCTGAGTTTTCCAAATTTGCTGACATATTGAGTGTAGCACTTGAATAACATCATCTTCTAAGATTTGAAATAGCTCATCTGAAATTCCATCACCTCCACTAGCTTTGTTTGTAGTAATGCTTCCTAAGACCCACTTGACTTCACACTCCAGGATTTCTGGGTCTAGGTGAGTGGCCACACCACTGTGGTTATCCAGGTCATTAAGACTTTTTGTATAGTTCTTCTATGTATTCTTGCCACCTCTTCTTAATCTCTTCTGTCACTTCTGTCTTTTATTGTGCCCATCCTTGCATGAAATATTCCTTTGTTACCTCTAATTTTCTTGAAGAGATCTCTAGTCTCTCCCATTCTATTGTTTTCCTCTATGTCTTTATATTATTCATTTAAGAAGGCCTTCTTATCTCTTCTTGCTATTCTCTGGAACTGTGAATTCAATTGTGTATATTTCCATTCTCCTTTGCCATTTACTTCACTTCTTTCTTCAGCTATTTATAAAACCTCATCAGATAGTTACTTTGCATTTTTGCATTTCTTTTTTTTTTTTTTTGGAGGGGGGGGATGGTTTTGGTCACTGCCTCCTGTACAATGTTATGAACTTCCATCCATAGTTCTTCAGGAACTCTGCCTACCAGATCTAATCTCATGAGACTGTTCAATACCTGCACTTTATAATCATAAGAGATTTGATTTAGGTCATACCTGAATGGCTCCCCTTCAAGGATCACAGCCTTGTCATGGCAAAGGGGCTTGCATAACTCAATGCAGCTATGAGACATGCCATGCAGGGCCACCCAAGATGGATGGGTAATAGTAAAGGGTTCATACAAAATGTAGACCACTGGAGGAGGCGATGGGAACCCATTCCAGTATTCTTGCCTTGAGAACCCCATAAACAGTATGAAAAGGCAAAAAGATATGATACAAGACCATGAGCCCCTCAGGCCTAAAACGTCCATGATGCTACTGGGGAAGAGTGGAGGACAATTAATAATAGCTCTGGAAAGAATGAGGTGGCTGGGCTGAAGTGGGAAAGACGCTAAGTTGTGGATGTATCTACTGATGAAAATCAAGTCCGATGCTGTAAAGAACAATATTGCATAAGAACCTGGAATGTTAGGTCCATGAATCAAGGTAAATTGTACATGGTCAAGCAGGAAATGGTAAGATTGAATATCAGTTCAGTTCAGTTCAGTCGCTCAGTCGTGTCCGACTCTTTGCGACCCCATGAATCGCAGCACGCCAGGCCTCCCTGTTCATCACCATCTCTCGGAGTTCACTCAGACTCACATCCATCGAGTCAGTGATGTGAATATCAGTATTGCAGGAATCAGTGAATTAAAATGGACAGGAATGGGTGAATTTTAATTCAGATGATCATTATATTTACTGCTGTGGGCAAGAATACCTTAGAAGAAATGGAGTAGCCCTCATAATCAACAAAAGAGTCCAATATGCAGTACTTGAGTGGAACCTCAAAAACGAGAGAATGAACTCTGTTCATTTCCAAGGGAAACCATTCAACGTCACAATAATTCAAGTCTATGCCCCATCATTGATTCAAAGAAGTTGAAGTTGACTGATTCTATGAAGACCTAAAACACCTTCTAGAACTAACACTAAAAAAAGACGTCTTTTTCATCATAGGGGATTGGAATTCAAAAGTAGGACATCATGAGATGCCCAGAATAATCAGCAAGTTTGGCCTTGGAGTACAAAGTGAAGTAGGGCAAAGGCTAACAGAGTTTTATCAAGAGAACATGTTGGTGATAGCAAGCATCTTTTTCAAACAACATAGGAGGTTACTCTATATAGGGACATCAACAGATGGTCAATACCAAAATCAGATTGATTAAATTCTTTTAATTCTTCTCTCCATTCTTCTCTCCAAAATGGAGACACTCTATACATTCAGCAAAAACAAGACCTGGAGCCGATTGTGGCTCAGATCATGAGCTTCTTTTTGCAAAATTCAGGCTTAAACTGAAGAAAGTAGAGAAAACCACTGTGTCATTCAGGTATGACCTAAAGCAAATGCTTTATGCAGCATATATAATATCTATTTACAAAATGGTCCCTTGACAGAATCTATAGTTATGGAAACAGATTCACAGATGAGCACTTATTAAATCCTGACTCAGAAGCTTGCTTTTCTTCCAGTTCTAGATGCATCCTTCAGTTCAAAAAATCACTCACACACTCAGGAGAATAGAGTACTGGTGTGCATAGATTAGAATATTAACCAGCCATAAAAAGCAATGAAACTATTCCCTTCACAGAGATGTGGATGGACCTAGAGGCTGTCATACAGAGTGAAGTAAGTCAGAAAGGCAAAAACAAAAATTGTATATTAATGCATAGATATGGAATCTAGAAAAATGTTACAGATGAACCTATTTGCAAAGCAGAAATAAATACACAGATGTAGAGGATAAACATCATTACCAAGTGGGAAAAAGAGGAATGTGGTGAATTAAAAGATTGGTATTAACATATATACACTGTTGATTTTATGTATAAGATGGATAAGTAATAAGAACCTACTCTATAGCATAAGGAGCTCTATTTGATGCTTTATGGTGACCTACATGTGAAGGAAATCCAAAAGTAAGAGGATATATGTACATGTATGGCTCATTCACTTTGCTATACAGCAGAGACTAACACATCATTGTAAAACAACTTTTATACTCCAATAAAAATAAAAAAAAAATAGAATGAAAATCTGAAAGCAAGAAACATCTGGATATTGAAAACCAAAATATTCCCATAGTCTTTGACTGTGTGGACCACAACCAATTGTGGAAAATTCTTAAGGAGATGTGAACACCAGACCAACTTACCTGCCTCCTGAGAAACCTGTATGCAGGTCAAGAAGCAACAGTTAGAATTGGACATGGAAAAAGTGACTGGCTCAAAATTGGGAAAGGAATAAGAAAAGACTGTATATTGTCACCCTGTTTATTTAACTTATATGCAGAATACATCATCTGAAATACCAGGCTGGATGAACCTCAAGCTGGAATCAAGATTGCCAGGAGAAATATCAATAGTCTCAGATATGCAGATAACACCTCTCTAATGGCAGAAAGCAAAGAGGAACTAAAGAGCCTCTTGATGAACGTGAAGGAGGAGAGTGAAAAAGCTGGCTTACAATTCCACAGTCAAGAAATGATCATGGCATCCGATCCCTTCACTTCATAGCAATAGATAGGGAAACAATGGAAACAGAAACTATTTTCTTGGGCTCCAAAATCACTGATGATGGTGACTGCAGTCACTAAATTAAAAGAATTTTCTTCTCCTTGGGAGAAAAGCTATGACAAACCTAGACAGAATAATAAAAAGCAGAGATATCACTTTGCTGACAAAGGTCCTTCTAGTCAAAGCTATGGTTTTTCCAGTAGTCATGTACAGATGTGAGAGCTGAACCATAAAGAAGGCTGAGTGCTGAAGAATTGATGCTTTTGAACTGCGGTGTTGGAGAAGACTCTTGAGAGTCCCTTGGATAGCAAGGAGATCAAACCTGTCAATCCTAAAGGAAATCAACTGAATATTCTTTGGAAGGACTGATGCTGAAGCTCCAATTCTTTGGCCAGTTGATGCGAACAATCACTTTATTGGAAAAGACCTTGATGCTAGGAAAAATTGAAGGCAGGAGTAGAAGAGGGCAACAGAGCATAAAATGATTGGATAGCAATTCAATGGACATGAGCTTGGGTGAATTCCAAAAGACAGTGAAGGACAGGGAAGACTGGCTTGCTGTAGCCCATGGGGTCATAGAGTCAGACACCACTGAGTGAATGACAACTCTGAAATTCACAGCAGAAACAGCTTTTATGTCAAATCTCTGATGTTTTTCAGGTGCACGTTTCTTCAGGAAAGCACGCATGTGTGTGGGATTGCAGTCTTTATTTCTGAGTGGATTTTCTTTCTGCAAGAATGCCACCTGGATGGGACAGCTCTGGGCAGGGTCCTAGAAGTTATTTGTTTTACCTGATGGTGGAAAGTTGAGGTTGTTCTTAAGAAATAGTATGTCGCTTTAAATGAGTGAGTGAAAGTCACTCAGTCATGTCCGACTCTTTGCGACACCACGGACTATACAGCCCATGAAATTCTCCAGGCCAGAATACTCGAGTGGGTAGCCTTTCCATTTTCCAGGGGATCTTCCCAACCCAGGGATAGAACCCAGGTTACCTGCATCGCAGGTGGATTCTTTACCAGTTGAGCCACAAGGGAAGCCCAGGAATACTAGAGTGGGTAGTCTATCCCTTCTCCAGTGGATCTTCCCAACCAAAGATTCGAACCAGGGTCTCCTGAATTTCAGGCAGATTCTTTCCCAACTAAGTTGTGAGGGAAGCTCATGGCTTAAAATAGAGGAGTTTTAAGCAGGATAAGAAAAAGTGAAAAAGAGAAGTTGCAGAATCAGGAAACATTAAAGAGACACTGAACTTGTTGGATTCTGCATACATCACTCAGACATGTCCAGAGACACAGTACTGACACTCAAGGCCACCCCTCCCTGAGCACTGCCATGGATACCCTTTGCCTGTAGTGGCTCTTTTTAAGTCTCCCAGAAACCTCAAAAGGGACAATTGACAAGCATCATCAGTAGCAGTGATGAGGGAAACAGATAAGGAAAACCAGGCAGAGAGAATTTGATTAATTAGCTCAAGATGATGGAGACTGTCTTCAATTCCAGGCAGCCTGGAGTGCCTCTGCTTACTGCCCTGACTCACACTGCCCTAATCCTTTCCACATCCCTAACCTCACTTCATCAGGGGTGCTTCTCCTTGGACATCAGTCCTCTCTAATGAGACATTGCTGTAGCCCATGGGGTCATAGAGTCAGACACCACTGAGTGAATGACAAGTCTGAAATTCACAGCAGAAACAGCTTTTATGTCAAATCTCTGATGTTTTTCAGGTGCACGTTTCTTCAGGAAAGCACGCATGTGTGTGGGATTGCAGTCTTTATTTCTGAGTGGATTTTCTTTCTGCAAGAATGCCACCTGGATGGGACAGCTCTGGGCAGGGTCCTAGAAGTTATTTGTTTTACCTGATGGTGGAAAGTTGAGGTTGTTCTTAAGAAATAGTATGTCGCTTTAAATGAGTGAGTGAAAGTCACTCAGTCATGTCCGACTCTTTGCGACACCACGGACTATACAGCCCATGAAATTCTCCAGGCCAGAATACTCGAGTGGGTAGCCTTTCCATTTTCCAGGGGATCTTCCCAACCCAGGGATAGAACCCAGGTTACCTGCATCGCAGGTGGATTCTTTACCAGTTGAGCCACAAGGGAAGCCCAGGAATACTAGAGTGGGTAGTCTATCCCTTCTCCAGTGGATCTTCCCAACCAAAGATTCGAACCAGGGTCTCCTGAATTTCAGGCAGATTCTTTCCCAACTAAGTTGTGAGGGAAGCTCATGGCTTAAAATAGAGGAGTTTTAAGCAGGATAAGAAAAAGTGAAAAAGAGAAGTTGCAGAATCAGGAAACATTAAAGAGACACTGAACTTGTTGGATTCTGCATACATCACTCAGACATGTCCAGAGACACAGTACTGACACTCAAGGCCACCCCTCCCTGAGCACTGCCATGGATACCCTTTGCCTGTAGTGGCTCTTTTTAAGTCTCCCAGAAACCTCAAAAGGGACAATTGACAAGCATCATCAGTAGCAGTGATGAGGGAAACAGATAAGGAAAACCAGGCAGAGAGAATTTGATTAATTAGCTCAAGATGATGGAGACTGTCTTCAATTCCAGGCAGCCTGGAGTGCCTCTGCTTACTGCCCTGACTCACACTGCCCTAATCCTTTCCACATCCCTAACCTCACTTCATCAGGGGTGCTTCTCCCTGGACATCAGTCCTCTCTAATGAGACAGCTCTCTGGTCACTAGAGATCAAATTTCCCTGTGGAGTCTGGCTCTTCAGCCTCTTTGAGCACCATGTTTCTCTGAAAAGGATGAGCTATGCTCCAGCCCCAGCCCCATTGAAACTGTCCCTGCCCCTCTACCTTGATGGTCCCTGTCAGGATTTCCCAGACTCCTGATTCAGGGGATGGCATACAAAGATTGTGAGAGTATGTGTGAATAGATCCCAGAGATGGATCTGCAAAAGGAATCCAGCATGGGAGAAGGGGCCTATGACTTAGGGGGACTCAGGGTAGGGAATAAACGTGCATTTCAGTGAAGTCTTGTGCTGAGCAAGACTGGTTGGTAGTCCATAGATTTTAGATGTTTTCCTGTACACAGATTTCATTGTGGAGTAGATTGGCTTTAAAAACACTGGGCATTGCAATGCACAAGAGGATTAAGCTAGAAGGGACCAGAAAGCAAACCACAAGGACTGATGCACAAGGCCCTTTTCTTCTGTAGGCTGAGATGAGAATGGATAAGTTATCTATGTTCAGTAAATAAATCAGTAACTTATTAATACACTAACTGACCACCTACTATACCATGTACTGACTAGGGCGAGTTCCTTAACCTTTCAAAGTCTCTTTCTCTCTATTTCTACAGTACTTACCTCACTGGGCTATATGAGTATCAAGCAGGGTGACTGTTAATGTCACTGTGTTTTGGGAGAGTTTGCTCTACAGCAATGTAAAGTGGACCCATGCTATATAGGAAAAGATGACTAGTGTGTCTAGGATACAGTGGGCAATGGCTTCAGAAAGGTGTAGATGTAGAGGCTTGGATTATGTCATTAGGGTTATGTTTGTCTCCAAGATTTTCATCCTCATCTCTTTTCATCATTAGTCAGATTCTTTTTATATAATGACAGAGGTTTCCACATGTTGTTCAGGTTTACATCTTGCCAAGTTTGGGCACCCTAAGCAAAGAGAAATTTTCCTTCTCAATATCTGCAGAAAATCCCTGGCCTTTATTCTCCTTGGCACAAATCGGGTAATGTGGTCAGGCTTGATCAATCACTGCAGACTGGAAGGACCACTCTTGTGTTCTGTGCCCACTCTGTTGTCTAGCAAAAGATTAACCTCACCCAATAATAGGAATTGAGAAAGGGAAAGACTGACTCTCTCAAATAATATTGAAGTGACATTATCAGGACCACAGATGTTGGGAAAGCAAATGAACACATGCTAGCTCCAGTCGCTCTTACTTAGGGTTAGGTTCTGGGTTTGGATGTGGTCCACGAGTTAAATCACGGGGAAAGACTGGACGTGGAAGGATGCACAGCAGCATGGCGAAGCCTCGCAGGGAAAAAAAGCAGTGCCATCGAGTCCTGCAGACGCTGTGGTATGTATGCAAGAGGAGGGAGGGCTCTGTGTGATCTGGGTCAGGTGCGTCCCTCTGT
Source organism: Cephalophus harveyi (assembly GCA_006410635.1). Lineage (NCBI taxonomy): Eukaryota > Metazoa > Chordata > Mammalia > Artiodactyla > Bovidae > Cephalophus > Cephalophus harveyi. The sequence goes on along the minus strand of SJYT01055743.1, from coordinate 201,261 downwards.
AATGAGATGTTCTAATTTATGAGTGGAAAGCTAAGTGCGCTGCTTTCATTGCAGGGCTCACACTCTGGCCGCTGCCTCTGCAGTCTGAGTTCTTGTGGGAACTTTGTACATCACCGTTTCTTCAGCAATGGGAGTCAGTGTGCAATATTGAGAAGGATGGCTCAGGGAATCACCTCCGAGCAGGGGGGAAATGAATTGTCTTTTTACAAGCTCCCCCAATAATAAAATAAATCAGCTGGGTTATCCAGTGATAAAGTGCTCTGCTCTCTGGCCAGGGGGACTCCACAAGTTATTACTGGCTACCAATAGCTTGTTAACGTGCTTGGGCCCAGGAAAATCAAGCTGTACAGGTCCTGGGAGAATCTGTTCATATAAAAGAGGGAACTCATTCCAAGCATGAACTATTAGTTCTGCTCTGAATATCACTGCTATTAACTGCGGGGCTTTCGTGAACTCTCCAACCTGCCAGCATTTCAATCCTCATCAACCGCCCAAGGAAATGACTGTGACAGATGCTAATTGGTGATTATAGGAAAGAATAGCTTTGGACTGGAAAAGGTGCTCCAGGTGCTAACTAGTTGTAATGACAACCTTCCCCTGGCAGGCAGATGGACTTAGGGTGAATGCACTTGGCTTCTGAAGGATCTGGACCCTTTCTTCTTCCTGATCTCCCTTTCCTCTCTCTCTACCCCTGTTCTCCGCTCACCACCTCCACTCCTCCCTCTACCCGCCTCCTTCCCAGAGCTCTGTTCAAACAGACCCTGAGTACAACTCCTGACCCTTCACCCCAAGTTTTGGTTTGGAGAAGCTCAAATCTTGCTTCATTTTCCAGTTCTACCAGCATGAGCTCCATAACAAAGGTCACCTAATATCTTTCTTGATTTACTTTTCTTCAACCTCCAATTAGGATAATGATTGAACGGGTCTCCAAGAGTGGTTTCCGTGAAATCATTGATGTCAAATACTAGCACAGGACTGGGAACACAGAGGTAGGTGTTCAGTCCACCCCAGTTCTCATCCAGCCCCTTCCTTTCCTTCTCTGATGTTCACACTATGATTCCTGATTGGATTATGAATTAGAAAATGCAACACGAAGCGAAGTCATTATTATTAACATTGCTTATTATCCACTCATTAAGTAACATAATACCTTGCTCACAGCAGGTACTCATTAGATAATTATCAAATGAGTATGAATGTCCATTTTAATAATACCTGTTTTCAAGTCTCTTCCATTTCTCTCCTTCAGAGAGCCCTCACAGATCACTGTGCAGTCCATAGACATATACCCTTTCCTTCATGTCTCCCACATGGTATCTGCAGGAACTGTTTAGTTAGCATCACTGCATGTTCTCTCATATTTCTTTTCCAGGGAACCTTCAGAAGTCTCCCTCTGTGTTTCCTTATATCCTTTGATTGTGGTCTTCTGATTACCATCCTCCTTCTGAGGCATTTTCTCCCCTGTGGTTTGGGTTTGAATATCCATGCACGTGAAGAATGCTTATTTATTTTATTTATTTAAAAAAATATTCCAGTGTAGTTGGTTTACAATGTTGTATTAGTTTCATCTGTAAAGCAAAATGATCCACTTATACATATGGATGTATCTATTCTTTTCAAAGTCTTTTTGCATTTAGGTTATTACAGAATATTGAACAGAGTTTCCTGTGCTATACAGTGGGCCCATTTAGGTTATGTTTTAAATATAGCAGTTTGTACATGTCAGTCCCAAATTCACAGTCTATCCCTCCCCGCCTTTTATCCCCTGGTAACCTTAAGTTCTTTCTGTAAATCTGTGAGTGTGTTGAAGGGTGCTTCTTCCTGTGGTGGCGGGCAGTGCAGATGATAGAGTGTGCAGTGCTAGTTTGCAAGACGAGTGAACAGAAACTGCTGAAGATCTCTGGAGAAGGAAAACTGAGATAATTCTGGGGAAGAGTAGGATGTTAGAGAAAGGGGTAAATTCACAGGGGCAAAACTGAATCCTGGAAATAGCAATGTCTGGGACCATGGGAATTATATTTATAAAGACATTGTTTTACTTAGTTGCTAAATGTGGTGTTGGAGAAAACTCTTGAGAGTCCCTTGGACTGCAAGGAGATCCAACCAGTCCATTCTAAAGGAGATCAGTCCTGGGTGTTCTTTGGAAGGAATGATGCTGAAGCTGAAACTCCAGTACTTTGGCCACCTCATGCGAAGAGTTGACTCATTGGAAAAGACTCTGATGCTGGGAGGGACTGGGGCAGGAGGAGAAGGGCATGACAGAGGATGAGATGGCTGGATGGCATCACTGACTCAATGGACATGAATCTGAGTGAACTCCCGGAGTTGGTGATGGACAGGTAGGCCTGGCGTGCTGTGATTCATGGGGTCGAAAAGAGTCAACACGACTGAGCAACTGAACTGAACTGAAGTGAATTAGAATTGTGTCCAACTCTTTGCAACCCCATGGATTATAGCCTGCCAGGCTTTTCTGTTAATGTGATTCCCCCGGCAAGAATACTGGAGTGGACTGTATTTCCTTCTCCAGGGGATCTTCCTCACTCAGGGATCAATCTGTTGTGTCTCCTGCATTGGCAAGCAGCTTCTTTGCTACTGAATCACCAGGAACGCTCCTTTTATAAAGACATCAGTTCAGTTCAGTTGCTCAGTTGTGTAAGGTATTCATATTTTTTCAAAATAAGAGAAGTTGATTATTATCATCCTGTACAGATGAGAAGATGGAAGTTCATAAAATAATAATAAAATCATTGCAATTTTTAGAGAAATCAAACTTTTGAACAGAACCCAGTTCATGTACTGTATCATTGGCACACAACAAATTTATGGGGTCTATATACTAGTCTTAGTTTACATTTCTGAAAACTAAAAATCAAAAAGAGCAAATTTATTTTTGTCTACAGTGACACAGTGGTGGCAGTTATTTCAGGAAACTGAGGCTCCAAAATTCAAAGATCTATCAGTTAGATTCTGCTCTGTGACAAAACATCTCATAGTGGCTTAAAACAATATGAGCTGAAGAAATTTTGGTCCAAGTTAGAGGTTGAGTTTTCTTCCTTCAGTAGATTCTTACTCCAGATTCTTGCTTGCTTTCTCAGGAGGTTTTCCTTTACTGTGAGTAACTTTCTTGGTCTAAGTCCTGCTTTTCATAGAGCATTAGGGGTGTTCTGGAATTTTGAACAATCTTTGCTCCTTGTTGTTCAAGGTAGTTGCCCTTTGCTATTATTAATTCAACTCTTTAAAATTCTGTGGACTCTTTATTCATCACATCATATTCCAATCCATGCAGTGAAAGTTATACCCACAATTAAGTGCAGACTTCCCTCTTGTAGGCTTGCAACTAGTTATCTTGGAATTAGCTTTCTGTAAGAAAATAAGCTTAAGATGTGCTGTGCTAAGTCACTTCAGTAGTGTTTGTAATCCTATGGCCTGTAGGCTGCCAGGTTCCTCTGTCCACAGGACTCTCCAGTCAAGAATACTGGAGTGAGTTGCCATGTTTTGGGTATCTTCCTGAGCCAAGGATTGAACTCACGTCTCTTCTGTCTCTTGCATTGGCAGGTGGATTCTTTACCATTAGTGCTCCCTGGGGAGCCCAACCTTAAGATACATAAAAATTTTTTTGTTTTGGTGAAAGGGGCACCTTGGTAAATCTTTCAGAAGCCTTAACTAAGGAACCTACAGTCAAATTTTTTCATCTTATATTCCAGCCCAACAAGTACGAGTTCCTCTAAATGTTCTCAAACATGTGTGTGCTCTTTGTTTAGCTGCTCTGTCAAGACTATACTCCATCTTCAGTTTACTCCAGGGAACAACTTTTCAGATGGCTTACACCTGTGGCTGATTCATGTTGATATATGGCAAAAACCACCACAATATTGCAAAGTAATTAGCCTCCAATTAAAATTTATTAATTAATTTAAAAATTGCTGGCATGCTGCAGTTCATGGGGTTGCAAAGAGTCAGACACGACTGAGTGACTGAAATGAACTGAACTTACTATGCAAAAAGTGTCAGTATTTTTTCAGCTTCTCTAGTAGTTTCCTCCTCTATTGACTAGCCTCCACTGGAAGTTTGCTGCCTTTGCTAAGGATTTCTCCACTGCTTCCCTGTCTCCATCCACTGTCCAGTTGCAAAGTCTATGCCCTGTTTTTGAGGACTTGTTTTTCATGGTTGCACTCCATGAATGTGTGCTTAGTCACTCAGTCATATCTGACTCTTTGTGACTCCATGGACTTCAGTCTGCCAGGCTCCCCTGTCTATTGGGATTCTCCAGGTAAGAATACTGGAGTGGTTTCTATGCCCTCCTCCAGGTGATCTTCTCAACCCAGGGACTGAACCCAGATATTCCACATCACAGGCTGGTTCTTTACCAATCTGAGTCACCAGGAAAGCCCAAGAATACTGAAGTGGGTAGCCTATCCCTTCTCCAAGAGATCTTCCCAACCCAGGAATTGAACTAGGCCTCCTGCATTACAGGTGTATTCTTTACTAGCTGAGCTACCAGAGAAGCCCAGTAGCACCCTACTTTCAAATGCTTTTGCGTCAGTTCCCTTTTCTTGCATTACAAACCAACCCAGAATACAATAAACAATAACCATTTACTTAGCTTATGTGTTCGGTTGTTTCCTGGGAAGCTTTCCAGTTCATGTGTCTGTGATGAGATCACAGGCTGGTCAGTGGTTGAATGGTCTAGGATGGTCTCATATGTCTGATATTAGGCTGAAACAATGAGAGTGACAGGGTGCCATGTCCATCGTCCTCTGTAGGTTTCCCCAGGCTTCTTCTTCAGAGTGTTTGAAGCAATCCCCAAATAGCAAAAGGATAAACCTCACTAGCAGTTTATTGTTCATATCTCATATTACAGCTAGTGATGCATTGGCTAAAGCCAGTCACATAACGCATATGCAAATGACAGAGAAACAGACTTTACCTCTTGATGAAATGGGAAAAACTTGGTCAGTTTTTCAATGTACAACAAAACCTTAGTTGGTCTTAATCAATAGTCTTGCATTTAATCACTGCTCTATAGGGCCTTAAATTAAACATCTTACTAAAATCCACAGAGCCAGTACATCTCCTGAGAAAAGAAATATATTAAGTGTCATCTACTAATCAGTTAGTTCAGTCACTCAGTCATGTCCGACTCTTTGCAACCCCATGGACTTCTCTGTCCATCACCAACTCCCGGAGCCTGCTTGAATTCACGTCCATTGAGTTGGTGATGCCATCCATCCATCTGATTTTCTGTTGTCCCCTTCTCCTCCTGTCTTCAATCTTTCCCAGCATCAGGGTCTTTTCCAATGAGTTACTTCTTTGCATCAGGTGGCGAAAGTATTGCAGTTTCAGTTTCAGCATCAGTCCCTCCAATGAATATTCAGGACTGATTTCCTTTAGACTTGACTAGTTTTATCTCCTTGCCAGTCCAAGGGGTGAAAGTGAAAGAGGAAAGTAAAAATATTGGCTTAAAACTCAATATTCAGAAAACTAAGATCATGGCATCCAGTTCCATCACTTCATGGCAAATAGATTGGGAAACAATGGAAACAGTAAGAGACTTTTATTTTGGGCTGGGGGGCTTCAAAATCACTCCAGATAGTGACTGCAGCCATGAAATTAAAAAATGCTTGCTCCTTGGAAGAAAAGTTATGACCAACCTAGACAGCGTATTAAAAAGCAGAGACATTACTTTGCCAGAAAAGATCTCTCTAGTCAAAGCTATGGTTTTTCCAGTAGTCATGTATGGATGTGAGAGTAGGACTATAAAGAAAGCTGAGCACCAAAGAATTGATGTTTTTGAACTGTGGTGTTGGAGAAGACTCTTGAGAGTCCCTTGGACTTCAAGGAGAATCAACCAGTCTATCCTAAAGGAAATCAGTCCTAAATAGTCATTGAAATGACTGATGCTGTGCTGGGAGCCAGCACGGGAGATCCCACCCATGACAAGGTCATGCGGAGAGGCCTGATGGGCAAGGTGAGTCAGGTCTCAAGGGGTCCTCTGAGCATCTACCCTGAAACCAAAATCTGTCTGTTTACTGTCTGCTAAACTATACTCTTCTGACATTACCACCTTTTCTCTGGAAGGAGTTAATTCAGAGCTCCAGTTAACAGTCTCCTGCATATAAAAAGAATGTCTTGGTTTAAACCCCTTTGATGGCTTTCTAACTTATCTGACCGGTCTGCCCAGACTTTACAACTTGTGGATTGTTTACAGCCCCCAACCGTGAGAGGCACAAAGCTCAAAACACCTTAAAGATATAGAGCCTTTTAGAGCTAAGAATTAGTTTGGTGAAGGGTTCCATTGTTGAGTTAATGTTTGCTGCCAGGGCTCCATATCCTTTATCTTTTAAGCACCTGGGAGGATATTAATCAATGTAATCAGGATGCAGAAATAGGAATATAGTAGTTTTGATGTTAGCAATACTAGACTTTTGAGTTAATGAACTTTTGTTATAAATCACTGTACTCCACTTTCTTGTTATAAATTGTTGTATCCTTGCTATGTAAGAATGTAACTTTATTTAGTGCTTTCTGAGAGTGGCACCAGACATTGGGAAGAACAACACTATTACCCTTATCAGAAAAGGGCCATAAAATGTTAATTGGCCTTCTGGCTGGGAGATGATGTAAATCACCTAAGACTTACGTATACAACTAGGTATGCAGAGAGAAAGCCTGGTCTCGAGAAGAGTCGGGACTGTTGACACTGCATAATTTTGTATTATCCATTGATCTCTATGTACAACCAAAAAGTATAAAAAGCTTTTCAAACAATAAAGGATGGACCAGTTTTCTCTGACCAGCTCCTCGAAGTGGTTTCTTGGAAATCTGGCTCCCCCCATGTCTAATCTCTCTCTCTCTCTCTTTCTCCCTCTCCTGCCCTCTCCTTTTCAGGCTGAATTCCCATCTGGAACATGGAGGCTCTCCGAGTCTACTTACTTGCCCTGGCTTCTAAGATCCACGTGAGAGGGAGCCTAAGATGGGGCATCCTCAGCTATTCAAGTGGGTGCCAGTGGCTAACATAGACGGTGCAAGTTCCTTGTCTGAAACTTTATTAGTTCTCCACGTAAACCAAGTTATTTAGCCTCTTTTCTCCACTAAATTTCCCACTATACTATTCTTTCCTAAGTTCTCCTTTATGTTTCTAAATAAATAAGTTTTTCCTCGCCTACTCCATCTCCTCTTCAAATTACCCTGGATCCACCAGGGCTGGACCCCAGCAATGCTGAAGCTGAAACTCCAATACTTTGGCCATCTGATTCAAAGAACTGACTCACTGGAAAACACTCTGATGCTGGGAAAGATTGAAGGTGGGAGGAGAGGGGGAAAACAGAGGATGAGATTGTTGGATGGCATCACCGACTCGATGGACATGAGTTTGAGTAAGCTCCAGATGTTGGTGATGGACAGGGAAGCCTGGCGTGCTGCAGTCCATGTGGTCACAAAGAATAGGACACAACTGAGTGACTGAACTGAACTGACTGAGTGTGTGCTAAGTCCCTTCAGCTGTGTCTGACTCTGTGCAGCCCTGTGGAGAGTAACCTGCCAGGCTCCTCTATCCATGGGATTCTCCAGGCAAAAATACTGGAGTGGGTTGCTGTGCCCTCCTCCATGGGATCTTCTGACCCAGGGATTGAACCTGTGTCCCTTACATATAGTACTTCACATCTTATACACATTTGGTGGTTTACACAGCTTCTTCCTTCCTTTTGTTAAGTCACTACTTCAAAGTACCTGGTAGTAATGGCACATACTATTATTTAGATTTCAAAGATTGCTGAGACTTGCCCAAGACCCCAGTCAGTGTTAGAACAGGGAGAAGAGGGAAAAGGAAGGAAGGCCCTGGAAGGAGAAGGTGTAGCAGAAGGAGATCAGAGCATTGTCTGGAGGATGGGCTATTACAGCAATTAGAACCTTGCTTGAGAGAACACTTTCTAAAGTCTATAAGTGTGAGTACAAGACAAGGCTTTGGAGATTCATGGAGTTATAGATTGCTACTTCTTCTTCTTTTTTTTTTTTTTTCATAAAGAAATTTCCCTGGGGACAAAAGGAGTTGAGGCCAGAAGTGAGAATGCAGGGTGAAGGAAGCCATATAATTACATGAACCGGCTCATAAGCAGGATTCCCAACTGTGGCAAATGGCTTTATATCAAGAATTCTGAATTCTTCTAAAATGTTATTTCTTAAAGACTTAGCTTCCAGGATATGTAAAAACAATTTAAAGGATATATTTCATACATGCAAATGAGTTATTTATATCAGTGAAGAGTTGTTTATAAGTATAAAGAGACTTTTAAGTTTCAAGTGAGAAAATGGGCACATGCATTTGGTATCAGGCTTTAAGTGCAGCAAGTATTTATGAACAGGGCTTTACTTATTTACCTATTTTGTTCATTCAACAATTATCTATTAAATTCTTATTATATGACAAGAAGGTGTTAATCAATACAAATATGTAGATGGATAAGATTCCCACACTCAAATAGCCTAGGTAATGCTGTCCAATGGAAATATATGCAAGACGCATATATACTTCTAGTAATTTCCCAGTCACTCACAGCATATCTCAATTCAAACTAGTCACATTTCACATGCTTAAGAGCCACATGTAGCTAGTGGTCACCAGCTTGACAGCAAAGCTCTATGGAGAGACTGGGATGCAAACAATTACCATACACTATGACTACTCTTTAATGGCAGAAAGTAAAGAGGGACTAAAGAGTCTCTTGATGAAGGTGAAAGAGGAGAGTGAAAAAGCTGGTTTAAAGCTCAGCATTCAAAAAAGGAAGATCATGGCATCCGGTCCCATCACTTCATCACAAATAGGTGGGGAAAAAGTGGAAACAGTGACAGATTTTATTTTCTTGGTCTCCAAAATCACTGCTGATGGTGGCTGTAGCCATGAAATTAAAAGACCCCTGCTCCTTGGAAGAAAAGTTACAACAACATAGACAGCATATTAAAAAGCAGAGACAGCACTTTATTGACAAAGGTCCTTTCAGTCAAAGCTATGATTTTTCTAGTAGTTATGTATGGAGGTGAGAGCTGGGCCATAAAGAATGCTGAGTGCTGAAGAATTGATGCTTTTGAGCTATGGTCCTGGAGAAGACTCTTGAGAGTCCCTTGGGCAGCAAGGAGATCAAGCCAGTCGATCCTAAAGGCAAACAACCCTGAATATTCTTTGGAAGGACTGATACTGAAACTCCAATACTTTGGCCAGCTGCTTCAAAGAGTTGACTCATTGCAAAAGACTCTCATGCTGGGAAAGATTGAGGGCAAGAGGAGAAGGGTGTGACAGAGGATGAGATGGTTGGATGGCATCACTGACTCAATGAACATGAGTTTGAGCAAACTCCGGGAGATCGTAGAAGACAGGGAAGCTTGTGTTACTGCAGTTCATGGGGCTGTAAAGAGTTGGACATGACTTAGTGACAGAACAACAACATGAATACTTTTAGGAGAAAATTTTGCAAGTTGAGATAAATGGAGTCATAGGCCTTAAATTCTTTGATTATTCAGAATGTTTAAGCCCAGTTTCCAAGAGTGTCTCATTTATATTTGAGTTGGAAAAAAAATGAACTATTCCATTTTCCAATAAACACAAGAAATTCTTCATGTACCCTCTTTGAAAGTCTGAATGCACATCAATATATTAAAAGTTCTGAGAAATCATTAGTATTTTAACCCCATATTTCTTCACAGTTATTGATAATGAAAGTCCTCTACCTATTTTTAAAAATAATTATAAATAACTATGAGAAATATGGGATTGCTGGTAGTTCAGTTGGTAAAGAATCCTCCTGCAATGCAGGAGACCTGGTTTGATTCTTGGGTCATGAAGATCCCGTGGAGAAGGGATACACTACCCACTCCAGTATTCTTGGGCTTCAGTGGTGGCTCAGTTGGTAAAGAATCTCCCTGCAATGTAGGAGAAGCCTAGAAAGCCCCACTAGCTACACATGTGCCATTAATGAGGAGCACAGAATTATTCCTCCCATTGTATTGAGATATTATTGATATATAGCATATTATAAGTTCAGGGAGGTGGGAGGGGGGTTCAGGATGGTGCAACATATATACCCATAGCTGATTCATGTTGATATATGGCAAAGACCACCACAATATTGTAAAGAAATCAGCCTCTAATTAAAATAAATAAATTAAATAAAAGACCAAAAAACATGTAAGTTCAAAGTGAACAATGTACTGATTATATACATGTATATGTTACAAAATGATTACTACAATGAGGTTAAAGTCTTAATTTTTTCAGATAATTATGATTTTTTTGTGTTATAGCATTTAAAATTACTATCTTAAAAGCTTCCATGTATATAATATTGTATTGTTAATTAGAGTGCTATGTTATACATTAGATATCCAGATCTTATTTATTTACAGTTGGGAATTTGTACTCTTTCATCAATATCTCCCCAGGTACTCCACTCCCAGCCACTGGTAACCACTATTCTGCTATTTCCATGAGTTTGTCTTTTTCAGATTTAGGCTTCTGCTTCTTCTTCTTCTTCTTTTTTTTTTTTAATAGGAGTAGTTGCTTTACACAGTTGTATTAGTTTCTGCTTTACAGCAATACATATACATATATCCCCTCTTTTTTGGATTTTCTTCCCATTTAGTTCATCACAGAGCATTGAGTACAGCTCATTGTGCTATATGGTAGGTTTCAGTAGTTATCTCTTTTATATATAGTAGAATAGACATGAATGGACCTAGAGACTGTTATATAGTTGAAATAAGTCAGAAAGAGAAAAACAAATATTGTTTATTAATGCATATATGTGGAATCTAGAAAAAAATGGTATAGATGGTTTTATTTGCAGAGCAGAAATAGAGACAGATACATAGAACAAGCATATGGACACTGAGGGGATGGTGAGGGTGGAATAATTTAGGAAATTGGGAATGACATATACAGGTTTCTTTTTATGATGAGAAATGGCTTTGCTCCTTGCCCTTCCAGTGCCTATTCCAGGGCCTGTCAAGGTACAGTTCAGGACCCATTCTCTCATCTCCTTGCCTGACTTCAGATCCTCCTAATGAGGATTTTCTTTTTTCTGGTCTCTGCTTGCATGGCTGGCCCTGATGAGGAATGGCTAAGGAACTGATATCCTGTCTTGCTTTGACTTTTGTCAAGAGTCAAATGCCTGACCTCACAACCCACATGACCAAGACCCCAGTCTATGGCTGACTGGTGCGTCTATGTCCCCAGGATACATACACCTTTATGGGATTATGTCCTCGTCCACTCACTAAAACCCCCTCTTCATCTATTTCCATAAGTTCTACTTCATGTATTGTGGTATCCACTTCTAATCTTTACAGCATGAGATACAAATTACATATTAAATTATCCTTTTTTTCTTTCATCATTTTTCATACAGTAGACCTGTCTTAGGAAACAGTGCCTCATAGCCCTACTCAGCAGACTCAGATTTTTAAAAAATCAGGAGACAAACAAGTCCAATTATTTCTCTGTTTCACATGCTTAACTTCATCACAAAGCAGGGCTTTTGCATCTGGCACCTCTGGTTAGTAAAAGTTAGGCATCATTGTTCCAGGGATGCATTGTAAAGCTATGCTCTCTGGAATGCAATGCTATGGAACGGAGAATTAATATACAGCCTTTCCTACATGGGCTTTGTAGATCTGAAAAATGAATGACCAAATGTCTTCTTTTACAAAACGAGTTAGGGAAACAGAACCAAACTAATCCAAGAGCCAGGAGCCCTGTCTACACAGTGACACCTTAGAGTCCAGAGAGCGTGGGAAAAGTAGGTGGCTTCTTACTCTTGCTGACTCTCACTGCTATCTCTCCTTGGTGCTGAAGCCAGGGGCAGGGGAAGATGATCTTTCACCAGGAAGGCTGGTGAGAGATTCTGACTTTCTCCTTAATTAGCCACATGTCACCATCAAGGTCCTCACCTCTTTGAGAATCAATCCGCTCATATGTAGCATAGAGGGGTAGTACTTAAACATGGAAACATAAATTAAAAAATTCTTTGCCAGAGGGAAATTCCAAGAGATTTTCAACAGTCATTTCCTGTTGGCATCCTGCCATGCTTGATTCAACTTGGATCTCCATGCTGATCCCAAAGTTCCTCTCCCTGGGCTCTCCCAGATCTTCTCTACTGCTCCCTACATCTAGTATGACATTAGTCATCAGGAAACCCCAATATCCACGCCACCCAGCCAATCCATGTATTCCTCACATTTTCCCTGAACTTTCATGATCTATATTGATTCATTTTTGCTTAAGACCCTTGTCACTGGAAAATGACCCCCTGCTTCCAAACACACACACACACACACACACACACACTTACAAAGGTCAAACGTTCATTATGGAACTGGAAGATAGTTTAGAGATGATTCTATCCACTCCCTTAGACAGATGGGGGAAATGAGACATAGGGAGGGGATGTGAGCTGTTGAGGGATTTGCAGGTAGCAAACTCAGGTCCCAGACTTCCTGTGTATTGTCTTCAGAGCATGGACTTTGTATTCAGAAAGGCCAAGGTTCTAAATCTAGCTCTGCTGTTTACTATGTGGTGGTCACCAAGCTGTGTGTATTCCTCAGCCTGTTTTCCCATCTATAACATCCACATAACCTTCTCTGATGTGTGTACAAAATATGATTATGCTCTTTGGAATACTCCCAAATGATTAGGAGAATGTTGTTTTCTGTCCTCATCATCCTTCCTGCTACGATAACTTCAGGGGATCAGGGTGAGTTTACTCAGTCCAAGAAGTCACTTCTGGTTATCATCACTTCCAAGGGAGCGAATGTAGATGGTAGGCCATGTACCTTTTTGCCTATTGTAATGACCACATGATGTCTAATCCAGTAAGTCTGGTTGCCCGCACCATCTTGTCTGTCCCTGTTGGATCACCACTGAAACCCGATGGCCAAAAAGCTGGGCACTATCCCCATCTCCTACAGATGAGACTTGGGGCATCTACAGCTGCTCTTGGAGCTTGGATCTGAAGGAAGCCTCTTTCTTCTGCAGTGTTAGGTTATTCACCCCATGGTACTCTTCCATGGATCTTAGCTTCAAAGTTACAGCTCTTTAGTGGCACATTTCCCCTGATTTTTGTGCTTCTATGCAGGCATCTTCCTAAGGCATGGCTATAGTCTCAGGATGGCTAGATTTAGAGGGTTTCTAGTCACAGAAACATTTAGGACCCTGAACCATTTCTAACTCCTGACCTCCTAGCACCAAATGTTGAAGAGATGTAACATGTATTCTTCTTTACCATTCCAATATAAATGGCATATTCCCAAGTAAAAATCCCATTATCTCAAACTGAAATGATACCTTCTTTCTAGTGATACTGTGGAAGTTAAATGGTGTGGGCATCTGATGAATGTAGGAGCTTGTTTTTAACTTCTGCCACTCAAGATAAAGGGAGACTTACTTAAAGAGATTTATTTAGATGAAATACAGGGGAAATAAATTAAAAAAAAACAACCAAATTTGTTACCTATAAGAAGACAACAGTGAGAGGGCTGGGTTGAAGGATACATGAGAAAGTACAATTTTCTGAGTATAGCTTTGTCATGTTTTGACATTCTAAAGCCTTTCAATGGTTTATATAATAATAATAAAACAAAAACAAATCAAATCAATAAAAATGGAAAGAAGACAAAGAAAATGGAAACAAATTAAATTAATTATAATTCAGATACATATCCTAAACATACTTAATGGTAAACAGAAAGAAAAGCATTTATTCTAATAACTAATGGTGACAGTATTTAATTTTATATCTGTAATCTGGGGTAGGATGGAATATGTTTTGGTTTGTGTGTATTGGGGGGGGCAGTATACAATCATTATGAGCTTTTGAGTAGTTTTGTTTTAGTTTATGTTTAGTTTAGTTTAGTTTAGTTTAGTTTATGTTTAGAAAGCATAATTCTTGCTTTCAAATATGTCTTTGATATATAATCAACCCATTTCAAGTTCAAACTCCCACTTGCTTCTTATTGTCAGGGTCCTGCAACACAGAGCACCGCTTCCCCTTCCCTCTATCATTCCAGGGTCTGCTATTAAAACAGACAAGTAGAAGCTGCCCACATAACCAAGCTGCTGCTGCGAAGTCGCTTCAGTCATGTCCAACTCTGTGTGACTCTATAGAGGGCAGCCCACCAGGCTCCACCATCCCTGGGATTCTCCAGGCAAAAACACTGGAGTGGGTTGCTGTTTCCTTCTCCAAGGCATGGAAGTGAAAAGTGAAAGTGAAGTCGCCGAGTCCTGTCCAACTCTTAGCGACCCCATGGACTGCAGCCTACCAGGCTCCTCTGTCCATGGGATTTTCCAGGCCAAGAGTACTGGAGTGGGGTGCCATTGCCTTCTCCCATATAACCAAGAGTTCACTGCAGTTATTCAAACTATTCAATTCTAAACCTGCTCAGCTGCTGACTGTGTCTCATTTGTTTTTCCTGTGAAAACCACAATAGACTCTTGCTCATGTTTTTCTCTCATTTTTTTTGTCTCCTGACCAATCCTGGTGCTTCTCCATGTGGTCCTACATTGGTGTGATCTGACATTTTCTTTGGAATTATTAATATAATTAACAAGCTATTGTTTCAATGGCAGTCATTTCTTGATCTGTCACATTCATCATATCTGAAATAAAAAAAAAATTCTGGGTACATTAAAAACAGTGTCCTGAAGGCAAAAGTAGTGTGACAGAGGCATTAAAGTAAATATAGCTTATGATTTCTTTCAGAGGAAGATAGCTAGTAACAGTTGAGCATCAACTGGAGTGAAGGAAGACTCAGGCAAGACACCATTAAGAAAATGTTGTAATCATCAAAGAGAATAATAGGGGCACTGGGAGACAAATAGGGTTGGAAGAACTTCTGAACAGCATCACTGTTGCTACTATAAATTTTTGCTTTCTTGTACATTGCTTTTACAGTTATTCAGTCTTCTTTGCTGTCAGCTGCCTTTTCTTATTGTTGAAGGGCATGCCTCTAGGAAGATTACTATCTTCCCTAATTTGATATTTCTAAGTGGACATGGACTGAGATGCCCAGAACAGGAGCAGGCTTGCCAACTTCCTGTTCTAGCCATGTTGCAGATTTTTCACTTCTTGCAAAAACCATGTGGATTGATCCACCACATGTGGTGCAGGACCTCATTAAGAACTTACCAACAGAAGCCCAAGTATAATGATAAAAATTAGCCAAAAATAATAGCCTGCCTGCTGAGTCCAAAGACATTCTAGCATCGGTTTCCAGTAGAGAAAAGGAGAGAAACAGGAGATGGAGAAGTTAAAAGAGGCATGTATTTGACAGGGAGTCGACCTTCTGTAAAGCAAACTGAATGCTTCAGTTCACATATTTCTACCTGCTGTTTGAGCTTCAATTTCCTTATCTAAGGTAAGATTTGGAAAACTTTTATTGTGATGTCAGATGTAACTTAAGGATACTTAGGGGCTCAAAGCCCCTATTGTAATACAGGCTGATTTCATTGTGAGCACTCTCCTCAGTTATGTTCAGCTAGAAAGTTTTTCCTAGTAGACTGAACCCAACTGGGAGGCAAGACATCAGAGATGGTCCACCTAAGAATCTATTTACAGAATAAGGAAGAAATCCACATGAGAAATAGCCAAGAAAAAGACAAAAGTATATATGATAGATCAGGTAGATGCATAATGAAAATGATAAATTGTGAGGTAGGACAGGAAAGTTAGGATAAAATGTGAAATATACACTGGACTGTGCCAATGAGCAGCCAGCCTGTAACAAAGCATGCATCCATATGTCTGTCTTTTAATAAGAATAAAAATTGTTCCATTTATTTTGTCTTATTATTTAGAAACCTTGGTATCAGGCCTTTTCTGTAGATTATGTCTGATTCTGAAAGCAGTTGTTATCCTCTTTCCAACAGAACAGGATACTAAATGGCAGAGAGTTAGATTAAATTGCCTGAGTTCACACCAGTAATTGAAGGAATGAAGGATTCAAGGCACAGTTGCTTTTAACTTTGTCCTTGATTTCTATAGTTTTATGTGGTGCTTCTTTTTTACTGAAGAAATGGATGTAGCTACTCAAAGACAGTACATTGGCCTGGAATTAAGGAAATCAATAGAAAAATATTTCCATTGTACTCCTAGAGGTATTTGCATATAGTTTTGTCAGCTAGTCAGATTTTTCACCTTAAAAACATGATGGAACAGCACAGAATTAAATATTCAAAGAAGTTAGAAAAGAGTCAAGTGAGATTTGAATGGAGTTGGTGAGTTGCGCTGGATACAAAGCAAGCGGAACTTAAATTGGGCCATAATGGAAAGTGAGATCCAGTTTAGAAGTATAAGGAGGTAGTCCTGGAGACAGAGACCTTTATAACAAGAAGGAAAACTTCTCTCTCAGGGGCAGGAAATGCTTTCTTCTTCTTATGCTAAATCTGTTCTGAAAGGAGGCACTAATCTGATTGATTCAAGTTCCAGACTGCACTTGACAACTTTTTATAACTGGCAAAGCTAACACTGTCTTCAAAGGTAGCTGTGTTACAGTCCTTCACACTTCATCCCATTCCCTTCTACTTTTTATGCTCCATACAGCTTCATGGGATAGTGGATTTGTGGTCACCCTTAGTAAGCTCACAGATCCCTCTGGCCCCAACTCACATAACTAAAATCCTTGCTCTGGCCTCTGATGTCTTCATATCATATTCCAACATAACACTGGCCATTCAGGTCCACTGGCCAAGCCAGTTCTATGAATATGAACAGTAGCAGAACTTCTTTATTGCTTCCCTTATAACATTCAATCCCCATTTTCATTTTCAACGAGGACACAGACTATAGGCAGAGATATATCCTCCACCTTAAATCCATAGGGCCACCAACGAGGAAAGCCCTGTCTCCAGCTCCATGGAGTAAAACGTTTTTTAAGCCCTGCATGGACTAAACCAGTCTTTCTCAAACTGTGGTGCATAGACAAGCTACCTTATTATTACCTGGGAACCAGAAAATCTGGAGCCTTAACACTTCATGTTTTAATAGTTTCTTTAGAAGATCCTGATACATGCATGGTTTAAGAACTAGTAGTCTAAATGTAGGGCTTCCCTGGTGGCTCAGAGGTTAAAGCGTCTTCCTGCAGTGCAGGAGACCTGGGTTCGATCCCTGGGTTGGGAAGATTCCCCTGGAGAAGGAAATGGCAACCCACTCCAGTATTCTTGCCTGGAGAGTCCCATGGACTGAGGAACCTGGTGGGCTACAGTCCACAGGGTCACAAAGAGTCGGGCACAACTGAGCGACTTCACTTTCACTTTCACTTTCAGTCTAAATGTATGATGTTAGCCCCAGTATTCTCACAAGTAATTGGATCAAGTTGGTGTTTTTCAACTCAGTATGATAGTCTCCCCTGACTCCCGGGGGACATCTGGTATTGTGTGGACAATTTTGATAGTCACACCTGGAATTGTTCATTATTTCCTGAGTAATATCTGTTTTTATTCCCAGGTTGCCTGCTCTGCTGGATCATGTTGATCAGCGGTTCCCAGTGTACGGTTATTGAGCCAGTAATATCAGCATCACCTGTGGTCTTATCAGAAATATATTTTCCAGCCCTGCCTACACCCAGTGAAACAGAAACTCTGGAGTGGGGCCCACAAAGCTATGTTTTCACAAGCCCTCTGAGTGATTCTTGTCAGTGGCTGATTTTTCGTGTTCTGTGACATTTTGCTATTTGACATTATTGTAGCAAATCTTCATGTTTCAGCATGTTTTGGTTATTAGAGTCAATGCCACATTAGCAGTTAAATATTTTTTCATCTTCAACTTTTTTGCAATGTTTACTTCTCTAAAATGTTTGGTGACTTCGGTTGTCTTTTCATAATCTTAAATAAAGAGCTGGGTGAACTGGCAAAGGCAACGACACTAGCCATCTTTGGAATGTGTAGGTCTGTTTTCCTCAATAGATAACTCTGGGCTGCTTATCAGGTATTGGGGCAGATGGACAGTCAGGATTCACCTCAGGCTGTGGACCAAGAGATGGCAGAGTGGGACTTGGTGAGAAAGCTGTATGGTCTTGAGTTTATTTCCTCCTGGGAAGGACACTCTTTCTTGAGTTCCCCTCTCTGTCTGTCGTGGAAGGCCTCATAACAATGTGCTGTTTCCCTCTCAGGTTCAACCCCTATGCAGCCAGGCACCTGAGTTCCCTTATAGAAAGTGTAGACTTTCAGCACAGAAGCACAGATCACTACTTTGCTTTCCTGCTTTCATGTGCTCTCAGTCATGTCTGACTCTTGGCAACCCCATGGAGTGTAGCCTGCCAGGCTTCTCTGTCCATGGAATTTTCCAAGCAATGAGACTGGTTGTTGCTGTTGTTCAGTCACTCAGTCATGTCCGACTCTTTTTGACCCACTAGACTGCAGCACACCAGGCTTCCTTGTCCCTCACCATCTCCTGGAGCTTGCTCAGACTCATGTCCATTGAGTGAGTGATGCCATTTAACAATCTCATCCTCTGTCGTCCCCTTCTCCTCCTGCCTTCCATCTTTCCCAGCATCAGGGTCTTTTCTCATGAGTTGGCTTTTTGCATCAGGTGGCCGAAGTATTGGAACTTCAGTCCTTTGAGTAAATATTCAGGGTTGATTTCCTTTAGGGTTGACTGCTTTGATCTCATTGCAGTCCAAGGGACTCTCAAAAGTCTTCTCCAATACCACAGTTCAAAAGCATCAATTCTTTAGCACTCAGTCTTCTTTATGATTCAACTCTCACAACCATACATGACTACTGGAAAAACCATGGCTTTGAGTATATGAACCTTTGTCTGCAAAGTAATGGATCTCCTTTTTAATATGCTGTCCAGTTTTGTCATAGATTTTCTTCCAAGGAGTAATCGTTTTTTAATTTCATGATTGCAGTCAACATCTACAGTGATTTTGGAGCCCAAGAAAATAAACTCTGTCACTGTTTCCATTGTTTCCCCATCTATTTGTCAAGAAGTGATGGGGCCAGATGCCATGATCTTTGTTTTTTGAATGTGGAGCTTTAAGCCAGCTTTTTCACTCACATCTTTCACATTCATCAGGAGGCTCTTTAATTCCTCTTTGCTTTCTACCATTAGGGTGGTGTCATCTGCATATTGAGGTTATTGATATATCTCCTGGCAATCTTATTTCCAGCTTGTGCTTCATCCAACCCAGCATTTCACATGAGATATTCTGCATGTAAGTTAAGTTAAGCAGGGCAACAGTATACAGTGTTGACATACTCCTTTCCCTATTTTTGAACCAGTCCATTGTTCTATGTCTGGCTCTAAATGCTGCTTCTTGACCTGCATACAGGTTTTGCAGGAGGCAAGTAAGGTGGCTTGGCATTGCCATCTCTGGAAGAATTTCCCACAGTTTTTTTGTGGTCCATACAGTCAAAGGCTTTAGCATAGTCAATGAAGCAGAAGTAGATGTTTTTCTGGAATTCTCTTGCTTTTTCTAAGATCTAACAAATGTTGCCAATTTTGATCTCTGGTTCTTCTGCCTTGTCTAAATCCAACTTGTCCATCTGGAAGATTTTACTTTTAATAGGATATGAATATTAGTAAATAACTTTGCATTCCACAATGTCTGGCTCTAGGTGAGTGATCACACTATCATGGCTATCTGGTTCATTAAGATGTTTCTACACAGTTTTTTCGTGTAGTCTTGCCACCTCTTCTTTTTATCTTCTACTTCTGTTAGGTCCATACTGTCTCTGTCCTTAATTGTGCCCATCTTGCATGAAATATTCCCTTGGTATCTCTAACTTTCTCGAAGAGATCTCTAGTCTTTCCCAGGCTATTGTTTTCCTCTATTTCTTTGCATTGTTTACTTAGGGAGGCTTTTTTTTTTTTTTTTTTTTTTTTTTTTTTCTTTATGCTATTCTTTGAAACTCTGCATTCAGAAGGGTATATCTTTCCTTTTCTCCCTTGCCATTCACTTCTCTTATTTTCTCAGCTATTTGTAAGGCCTCCACAGACAACCATTTTGCCCATTTGCATTTTTTTCTTGGAGAGTGGATTGCTATTTTCTACTCTAGGTTATCTTCCTGACCCAGGGATCAAACCCATGTCTTGTGCGTCTCCTCTAGATTGATAGGCAGATTCTTTATCACTGAGCCACCTGTGAGTCCCCTTCCTCAAGTATTTACCAGGGCAGCTTTGAGGTCAGACTGGTTTTGCTCTTTCTGATGCAAATCTTCAAAGTAATGTTTCCAAACTTTACACACTTTCAAATCATCTTGTTAAAATGTAGACTCTGATTTAGGAGGTAGGGTGGGGCCCAAGTTTCTGCATTTTCATCAAGCTCCCACGTGTTGCAGATGAAAGTGGACTCCACTTTCAGTAACAAGGCTTTAGCTTTAACTCAGTGCTTTGACCACTGTACCAGTGCATCTTCATATTTGAATTTATTAATTTTAAGCTTCTAACTCCTCCAGATCTGTTTCTAATAACTAAGCATGTAGGTTTCCCTCTCTGTGTGCATTCAATTTGGATTTCTTCTATTCTTGTCAACCCAATGACTTTTCCTTTCTCTCATTAATTGTTCCTATCAATTTCCAATATGCTGAATGAACAAAGCTTTCTTGTTTCCCAGTACTGTTTTTACACTAGTACTAAAAGCATATACTGTGTAGGAGATGTTCGATACAATTAATTCTGACTTATTTATAAAAAATTGGATTTTGATGTGCTCCTCACTTTATGGATTTGATGCACACTGTTGCCTAACCTGCTAAGGCATGCTACAAGGCATGCTCTGGTCTTCTCAAGAATTATTCTCTTGATTTACCTTAATTAAGTCTCTGCTTGATATCCGGCTTAACTATCTTTATTCTGTCCCAGTTTTCAGGGCTTTGTGATATTGAGTCTGTTCTCTGGACCTGTCCACACCCTCAACTTGGTCCCTTGAATAACTTGCCACTTCTCACAATATCAGTTGAGAAAAAGGTAGTTAAATATAGCCGTCATCCTAGTAGTAATTACTCAGTACCAGCTATACTGCTCAGAATCTGGATCCTGTGATATGTCCCAGTTCTAAGTGTTGGCCTCCAAGAAAGATCCTGTCCCCAAAGGGCAGCATCGAAGTTACAGTTTGATGAAACTAGCACAGCATGAGTAGCTCTCTTATTTGCACTGGAACTACTTTGATATTTTCTTTCCTGAGGATGCTTTATGAATGCAGACATGCGAATATTAAAAAAATCTGAAGGCTGATGGTGTAAAATTAGCAAGGCTCGAAGGAAGAGAGTGAAGAAAGAATTTTCAAAACTTTGTAGGCTGACATCTCAGCAAGTAGCAAATCCCCTTGAGGAAGGACTTCATCTTCAAGCCATATCTAATTGCCTGTTTGTCATCCTCTGATTAAAGCCAGCAGCAACTGGACCATATAGGGGTTTTATATATAAATAAGGTTTAGATACTGGCTTGGCAGAACTGTGTGGTTTTTCAAAAGCTAATAAGGTTGAACTTGGCATCATTTATCACTAATCTGTGGCTTTGTTTTTGGCTCCCATTTCATGTTCTGCCACATTTAATTTATTGTTCTCTTGCTCCAGATGACACTGATGATGTTGAAAGTAAGAGAGGCAGGTGGGGGAAGGGAGTTGGAGGATTGTGGTTAATAAATGTGGTTCTAGCAGTCTGGTGTGTATCTGACCTTTATCTTTCAAACAACCTGTGTAAATCCAGACCAGTCAATGAACCCAGACAGATGACTGTGTTAAGGGAGACAATTAAATGAGGTGAGCAAATTCCAATACAAGGAAAAATTGATGTGGTGGTCCAGTCCATAGCAACCAGTTCTGCGGTTTGTCCTAGGTGGTTTCCTTGGATGATATTGAGTGACTACGACTGGTTGCTGATGGTAATGGATGACCAATTTTCTTACAGGAAAGGATGATGAATATTGGATCTCAGAGGTTATTTTCAGAAGAAAGGAGATAGTGCTATTGCCATGAACATAAAAAAAATGTTATGGACATCTTCTATCTAAAATGGGGTGATGAATGCAAACCCACCTATGTACCATGCTCCAGATGGCTCATGGAGAAAAATTTAACTCTTATTTTTTTTTTTTTCAAGTAAACTGTTCACCCCACTACTGCATTTACTCTTGCTTGCTCTTGTCTGTTTTTCCTAGAGCTTCTTCCCATTGCATTGCTTTTGACAGCTCTCTGTTTCAGCTTTAGCATCTTCTGTGGATTGAATACAGATGACACATTCTATCTCAGGTTGTAAAGAAACCATCCCTGCCAGAGCCAGTTACCCTTTTTATGACAGAGACAGGTTTAGACAAGGCACAAGTGGAACATGTAGAAGAGAGCACCTATTGATTATAGCTTTGCCTGCACACATTTGCCCACTGGTCTCTGTTCTTAGCCTATTAAAATATGTCTCAGATTATTATTTTACAAAAGGTGGCACTCACTACTGGATTCTTAAATCTCAGTGACAACACAATTGTATATTTATCACTCATGCAAAGTCTAAATAGAGGTGGTAGAGGAAGAGGAATATCCTTACAATGATGCAGGATCCAGACTAACAGAAGATCTTCCATGTCAATGTGTGGTTTCTAGGATTATCTTGTCTTTCATAGGTGCC
Source organism: Cephalophus harveyi (assembly GCA_006410635.1). Classification (NCBI taxonomy): domain Eukaryota; kingdom Metazoa; phylum Chordata; class Mammalia; order Artiodactyla; family Bovidae; genus Cephalophus; species Cephalophus harveyi. The sequence goes on along the minus strand of SJYT01055743.1, from coordinate 178,654 downwards.
AACAGACAGGAGAGGAGAAAGAATAGAGCCTGCTGTAGGAGGATTTAACAAGACTGAAGGACAGATGAAGTTACCTAACTTCAAGTGAAGCTAGAGATTTAGTTGAATTCTGTGCTCAGAAAAAATAAGAAATCATTCAGAGAACAGGTAGCCAGCTGTTGGCATGTGCCTGTTCACGTAAAAGTGGCCTGGATTTAAATGCAGAAGGATTGAGTCCCACCTAGTTCTAGTTTTGCCACTAATTTAATCCATAATCTCCTCACTTAGTTAACCTCCCCAGATATTGAATTTCATATCAACAATAAACTATAATATATGATCACTAAGAAAGCTTCTAGTTTTAATGTATTATAAATTTGTATTAATAATGAAAAGAAAGGAAGATTTATGAATAGAAACAGACCATTTATTTTTAGTTGTTGTTGGTTACTCTATCTTTATCCTATATCTTAACATTGATCCTGATTGCTGCTTTATACCTACTAAAGCATTTAAAAACTCCATGTATATATTAGTCATGCCTATAACTTCTAAAGGAGATCAGCCCTGGGTGTTCTTTGGAAGGAATGATGCTAAAGCTGAAACTCCAGTATTTTGGCCACCTCATGGGAAGAGTTGACTCATTGGAAAAGACTCTGATGCTGAGAGGGATTGGGAGCAGGAGGAGAAAGGGACAACAGAGGATGAGATGGCTGGATGTCATCACCGACTCGATGGATGTGAGTATGAGTGAAATTCGGGAGTTGGTGATGGACAGGGAGGCCTGGCGTGCTGCAATTCATGGGGTCATGAAGAGTCGGACAGGACTGAGTGACTGAACTGAACTGATAACTTTGAGTTCTATAGAGTCTAAACACAATTTTAGTTTATCTCAATCTGCTCATCTATTACTATTGCATCTTGGTTAAGTTCCTGAATGACATCTATAAAAAGTGAAAATGATCTCTAGAATGTGAGATGTAATGTAATGTAATCTGAGATGGGGAGCACAAGTAACTACTACAGATGGTCCCTGACTTATGTTTTGTGCCTTTTTTTTTTTTTTTTTGTGGTAGTGCAGAAGCAATAAGGAGTAGAAACTGTAGTTAAAATTTTGGATTTTGACTTTTTTCCCAGGATAGGTATAGCATGAAACATTCTCATGTTGCTAGATAGCAGTATGAGCTGCAGCTCCCAGTAAGCCTTGTGAATACAAGGGTAAACAATCAATATACACAGTTACAATTGTTCTGTACCCAAATGAGCACTGTTTTTCATTTTCAGTACAGTATTTAATGAGTTTGTGATTTGCGCCACAGTCAGCTCCTGGTCTTGTTTTTACTGACTGTATAGAGCTTCTCCATCTTTGGCTACAAAGAATATAATCAATTTGATTTTGGTATTGACCATCTGGTGATGTCCATGTGTAGAGTCTTCTCTTGTGTTGTTGGAAGAAGGTGCTTGCTATGACCAGTGTGTTCTCGTGGCAAAATTCTGTTAGCCTTTGCTCTGCTTCATTCTGTACTCCAAGGCCAAATTTACCTGTTACTCCAGGTATTTCTTCATTCCCTACTTTTGCATTCCAGTCCCCTATAATGAAAAGGACATCTTTTTTTGTTGTTAGTTCTATAAGATCTTGTAGGTCTTCATTGAACCATTCAGCTTCAGATTCTTCAACATTACTGATTTGGGCATAGACTTGGATTACTGTGATATTGAATGGTGTGCCTTGGAAATGAACAGAAATTATTCTGCTGTTTAAATTGAAGAAAGTAGGAAAAACCACTAGATGATTCAGATATGACCTAAATCAAATCCCTTAGGATTACACAGTGGAAGTGGCAAATAGATTCAAGGGATTAGATCTGATAGATAGAGTGCCTGAAGAACTAGGGACTGGGGTTTGAGACATTGTACAGGAGGCAGGGATCAAGACTATCCCCAAGAAAAAGAAATGCAAAAAAGGCAAAATGGTTGTCTGAGGAGGCCTTACAAATAGCGGTGAATAGAAGAGAAGCAAAAGGCAAAAGAAAAAAGGAAAGATATACCCATTTGAATGCAGAGTTCCAAAGAATAGCAAGGAGAGATAAGAAAGCCTTCCTCAGTGATCAGTGCAAAGAGATAGAGGGAAACAATAGAATGGAAAGGTCTAGAGATCCCTTCAAGAAAATTAGAGATACCATGGGAACATTTCTTGCAAAGAAGGGAACAATAAAGGATAGAAATGGTATGGAACTAACAGAAGCAGAAGATATTAAGAAGAGGTGGAAGGAATATACAGAAGAACTACACAAAAAAAGATCTTCACAACCCAGATAATCACGATAGTGTGATCACCAATCTATAGCCAGACATCCTGGAATGTGAAGTCAAGTGGGCCTTAGGAAGCATCACTACAAACAAAGCAAGTGGAGGTAATGGAATTCCAGCTTAGCTATTTCAAATCCTGAAAGATGATGCTGTGAAAGTGCTACACTCAATATGCCAGTATATCTGGAAAACTCAAGAGTGTCCACAGAACTGAAAAAGGTCAGTTTTCATTCCAATCTCAAAGAAAGGCAATGCCAAAGAATGGTCAAACTACCACATAATTGCACTCATCTCACATGCTAGTAAAGTAATGCTCACAATTCTCCAAGCCAGGCTTCAGCAATATGTGAACTGTGAACTTAACAGATGTTGAAGCTGGGTTTAGAAAAGGCAGAGGAACCAGAGACCAAACTGTCAACTATCGTTAGATCATCGAAAAGCAAGAGAGCTCCAGAAAAATATCTACTTCTGCTTTATTGATTATGCCAAAGCCATTGTGTGGACCACAACAAACTGGAAAATTCTGAAAGAGATGGGAATACCAGACCACCTGACCTGCCTCTTGAGAAACCTATATTCAGGTCAGGAAGCAACAGTTACAACTGGACATGGAACAAGAGACTGGTTTGAAACAGAAAAGGAGTATGTCAAGGCTGTATATTGTCACCCTGCTTATTTAACTTATATGCAGAGTATGTCATGAGAAACCCTGGACTGGATGAAGCACAAGCTGGAATCAAGATTGCTGGGAGAAATATCAATAACCTCAGATTTACAGCTGATACCACCCTTATGGCAGAAAGTGAAGAAGAACTAAAGAGCCTCTTGACAAAAGTGAAATTGAAGAGTGAAAATGTTGACTTAAGACTCAACATTCAGAACACTAAGATCATGGCATCTGGTCCCATCACTTAATGGCAAATAGATGGAGACAGTGGAGACAGTGAGAGACTTTATTTTCTTTTGCTCCAAAATCACTGGAGTTGGTGACTGCAGCCATGAAATTAAAAGATGCTTACTCCTTGGAAGGAAAGTTATGACCAACCTAGATAGCATATTCAAAAGCAGAGACATTACTTTACCAACACAGGTCTGAAAGGTTGCTGCTGAACCACAAAAGACGTCAGGAGTCTTGGCTTCTGAAGGAGAATTCAATCCAGAGCCTGAGAAGAGGCTTGATCCCTCAGAGCTTTTGTGTAATAAAGTTTTATTAAAGTATAAAAGATATTGAGAAAAGTCCTGACATAGACATCAGAAGGGGGCAGAAAGATTGTCCCCTCACTAGTGTTCCAGTTCCAGTTCAGTCACTCAGTCATGTCCAACTCTTTGCGACACAATGAATCACAGCACTCCAGGGCTCCCTGTCCATCACCAACTCCCGGAGTTCACTCAAACTCATGTCCATAGTGATGCCATCCAACAATCTCATCCTCTATCATCCCCTTCTCCTTCCACCTTCAATCTTTCCCAGCATTAGAGTCTTTTCAAATGAGTCAGCTCTTCGCATCAGGTGGCCAAAGTACTGGAGTTTCAGCTTCAGCATCAGTCCTTCCAATGAATATTCAGGACTGATTTCCTTCAGGATGTACTAGTTGGATCTCCTTGCAGTCCAAGTGACTTTCAAGAGTCTCCTCCAACACCACAGTTCAAAAGCATCAATTCTTCCCCACTCAGCTTTCTTTATAGTCCAACTCTCACATCCATACATGTCTAGGTTTGTCATAATTTTTCTTCCCAAGGAGCAAGCGTCTTGTAATTTCATGGCTGCAATCACCATCTGCAGTGATTTTGGGCCCCCCACCCAAAATAAAGTCTGTCACTGTTTTCATTGTTTTCCCATCTATTTCCCATGAAGTGATGGGACCAGATGCCATGATCTTAGTTTTCTGAATGTTGAGTTTTAAGCCAACTTTTTCACTCTTTTCCTTCACTTTCATCAAGAGGCTCTTTAGTTTCTCTTCACTTTCTGCCATAATGGTGGTGTCATCTGCATATCTGAGGTTATTGATATTTCTCCCAGCAATCTTGATTCCAGCTTGTGCTTCCTCCAGCCCAGCGTTTCTCATGATGTACTCTGCATATAGGTTAAATAAGCAGGATGACAATATATAGCCTTGATATACTCCTTTCCCTATTTGGAACCAGTCTGTTCCAAATTTTTGAGTTCTAATCTACTCTCTGAAATTTCTTAGCTGCTTGACATTTGGTAGAGATATCTAGCTTCTCTATGTTCAGATTCTTCACCTGCAAAATGAGAATAATAATAGGTCCTAATTTATAAGATTTTATGGAAGTTTTAAGAATTAATGTAGGTAAGATACATGGAACAGTGCTAGAGACACATTTTCTTTCTTTTAAAAAAAATTGATTTATTTAATTGGAGGATAATTAATTTACAGTATTGTGATGGTTTCTGCCATACTAGACATACATTTTCTGCTCTTATGTTGTACAAATCACTAAACATCATATATCCTGTTGTTACCATTCTTATCGTAATAGTTTAGTTGGCTAACAGTAAAAGAATAACTCCTCCACGTGAATATATGTGCTTCAAGTTATAACTATGATATTATTTAAAGATATCCTCCATAAAAAGTGTGGCAAAAATATTGGTCAGATTGAATTTAACCAGAAAGTTAATCACAGTATCACCTATGGAAATATATTTGTCAGAGAAACTTGATAAATTAAACAGATTTCAATGAGCTACCAGTAGATGGCTCTCTTAATTTGCTATTTTATTTCAGTTCAGCTTTATGCTTTTGTGCATAAAGTTACACAATCAAACAACCTCGGTAACAGGGTAGAAATGGCTCTCCGGGAATTGTCTAATGTATTTGTCTATCTTCTGGTATGGTTTATAACCCACAGTTGTAAATTAATTTGCAGAGGTCCTTCTTCAGTGGGTACTTCTGAGGGTTCTTTTTCCTTTATTTTTTAAGAAAATCATTTTGGAAATATTTTTTGGCCTAGAATTTTAATTCTTTTTTAATGTCATGATAGATGGATAAACATAATTTGTCTTAAATTTTTGTGGAGAATGAATTTCCCATTTTTCTTGATATCGCATTTCTTTATAATAAATTTAGATCCGGTTATTTCTAAAGTTAACTCTTCCCTTAGTTTTTCTCTGTATTGTAAAACTAAATAATGATGTTCAAAATTTGTCTTTACTATATCAGTTAGCTACTCAGGACCTTTCTATTTCCATAGCATTTTATCTTTATTATATTGTCATGTTGACATTTATTAGTTTTACTATTAGTTGCTGCACAAATGTTTGAAGAATAAAGTTATACTCTATTCTCCAAAATATTTATTGCTATAGTAGATATATCCAGATATTCACTAGTTAAACCTTATAACCTATAGTGTTCATAGCCTTATCCACAGTTTCTGCAAAGCTGTAGAACTTATTTCCTCAGATTATGTCTGTAAACTTACAAATATACCTGTATTCCATCCCATCCTAGGCCAGTCCTAGGAGGATGCTCAATCTCTTCACTGCTTTCACACACACACACACACACACACACACACACATTTGCACTCAAATATTTGATGGAGATCTGCAAAGTCCTAAAGAGGAGTCAGAGGCAAAGTGCATGGTCTTGTCTTAGTTGAAATAATCTTTGATTTCTCTTTGTATTTGCTCCCCTTCTCTTCTCTACACTACTACCCTATTATCCAGAATTTTACAAAATAAACTCAGTATCTCTTCTTTATAGAACAGATCTGCCAGAAGTCAGATCTCAGTTCCTCAAACTTCTCAGCCTCCCACATGGATAGTTCTAAAGCTTTAATGGGTCTTCAGGTATATCTTCAGTAAAGGAAAGAGGCCAGGCTTTGGTATTTCTCATTGGTCAGTTTTTGGATGCAAGCCACTCCCAGGGAGGAAGCATAGTCCTGGCTCTGAGTGAGGTTCCTCCTTTGTGCAAGGGCAATTCCCAGAGAAAGACAATCGGCCTTAAGCCATCAACACCAACACTCCCCATTGTTGGGGAAAACCAGTACTTCCATCCTAAAAGTGGCTTCCGAATGGCACACCACAGAATCCACCTCAGAATCCATCTTCAGAAGAAGAAGATGAGGGCCAAACAGCAAGAAATAAATCCAGACAGAAATGGAAAGACCCAACCCTAATATTATTTGAGTTCCTCAGTTCAGTTCCAACCCTGGAGTTCTTAGTTACATGAGCCAGTAGATTGCATTTTTCTGCTTAGGCTATTTGAAGTTGGGATTCTGTCACTTCTAACTGAAAGACCTCTGATGAGTAACACCTCATGTTTGAAGCAAGTCATAATCACTATTCTCTTCTTTCAGCAATTACAATGTCATATTATAATTTGTTTACACATCTACTTTTCTTATTAAACTGTAAATTTCTTATGGGATCTTATTTTATTTATCCTCTCTCTAGCATCTATAGCAGGTGTAAGTAGGGGAGATAATTAATACAAATTTGTTGAATCAGTGAATAATAAAATTCCAAAATGATGACAACGCACAGGCATAGACACAGATGAGTTCACAGAGCACATTAGGTAAGGAATGTATAGTCAAAAGTTGACTTGAAAGGCATGATAAGATTTCACATTTCCTCTCTTAGCCCAATCTAAGTTGGAATTTAAACCAAGATACTCAGATTCGTGAATATTAGTTTGACATTTAAACTAGATTTGGTGGATTGTTCATTCCTTCTTAAAATACACTTTTTACCTTCTTTATAGGTTCTGAGCTCCGTGTTCATTCTTGGTCTATTGGTTTGTTCACTGTGTATATGGTCTCAGGTCTTGTGTTGGACTCTGAGAATATTTCAAAGATAGGAAGATCCTCACCCAGGGAGAGCATATTCTTTAAAAAGAGGTAGACTTTAAATAAGTAATTACAAATGCAATATTTATCACGAAAAATAATTATGAGTGTACAGCATGGGAGGACAACCTAAATTGTGAGATTAGGGAAATTTTCCTGAGAAAGTGACATTTTTATACAGAAACAAAGGAAAAATAGAAGTTAGCTCCCAGAAGCCCCCAACAAACATGTCATTGTGTCTCATTTGGCCTAAAATGATCAGTATAGTCAGAGGAATAGGTGAATTAGTCAATTCACTACATCATTAGGAATTCACTGAGTAGCTAAACTAACCAAAATCCACGTCTGGAACTGAAGGTGAGGTTCAGTTCAGTTCAGTTCAGTTCAGTCGCTCAGTCGTGTCCGACTCTTTGCGACCCCATGAATCGCAGCACGTCATCACCAATTCCCGGAGTTCACTCAGATTCACGTCCATCCAGCCAGTGATACCATCCAGCCATCTCATCCTCTGTCGTCCCCTTCTCCCCCTACCCCCAATCCCTCCCAGCATCAGAATCTTTTCCAATGAGTCAACTCTTCGCATGAAGTGGCCAAAGTACTAGAGTTTCAGCTTTAGCATCATTCCTTCCTAAGAACACCCAGGGCTGATCTCCTTTAGAATGGACTGGTTGGATCTTCTTGCAGTCCAAGGAACTCTCAAGAGTCTTCTCCAACACCACAGTTCAAAAGCATCAATTCTTCAGCTCTCAGAGCATCCTTTACATACTTTAATTAACTTACCACATTATTTTTGGTACAATTATCTACATTTGCATCTGTCATCCTAAGTAAATGTAACTTTCTCAAATTTGACTTAATATCTCTATAAACCATAACAATGCCAATGAGATAGTATGAACTCAATAGCTGTTTGCATCTGGTTATGCCTAAGAGTATACACTCTGCAGCCAAATTCAGTTCATTTCAGTGGCTCAGTCATGTCCAACTACTTTGCATCCTCATGGACTGCAGCACGCCAGGCCCCCCTGTCCATCACCAACTTAGTCTTCTCCAACACCACAGTTCAAAAGCATCAATTCTTCAGCTCTCAGAGCATCCTTTACATACTTTAATTAACTTACCACATTATTTTTGCTACAATTATCTACATTTGCATCTGTCATCCTAAGTAAATGTAACTTTCTCAAATTTGACTTAGTATCTCTATAAACCATAACAATGCCAATGAGATAGTATGAACTCAATAGCTGTTTGCATCTGGTTATGGCTAAGAGTATACACTCTGCAGCCAAATTCAGTTCAGTTCAGTGGCTCAGTCATGTCCAACTACTTTGCATCCTCATGGACTGCAGCACGCCAGGCCCCCCTGTCCATCACCAACTCCCGGAGTTCACTCAAACTCATGTCCATAGTGATGCAATCCAACAATCTCATCCTCTATCATCCCCTCCTCCTTCCACCTTCAATCTTTCCCAGCATTAGAGTCTTTTCAAATGAGTCAGCTCTTCGCATCAGGTGGCCAAAGTACTGGAGTTTCAGCTTCAGCATCAGTCCTTCCAATGAATATTCAGGACTGATTTCCTTCAGGATGTACTAGTTGGATCTCCTTGCAGTCCAAGTGACTTTCAAGAGTCTCCTCCAACACCACAGTTCAAAAGCATCAATTCTTCCCCACTCAGCTTTCTTTATAGTCCAACTCTCACATCCATACATGTCTAGGTTTGTCATAATTTTTCTTCCCAAGGAGCAAGCGTCTTGTAATTTCATGGCTGCAATCACCATCTGCAGTGATTTTGGGCCCCCCACCCAAAATAAAGTCTGTCACTGTTTTCATTGTTTTCCCATCTATTTGCCATGAAGTGATGGGACCAGATGCCATGATCTTAGTTTTCTGAATGTTGAGTTTTAAGCCAACTTTTTCACTCTTTTCCTTCACTTTCATCAAGAGGCTCTTTAGTTTCTCTTCACTTTCTGCCATAATGGTGGTGTCATCTGCATATCTGAGGTTATTGATATTTCTCCCAGCAATCTTGATTCCAGCTTGTGCTTCCTCCAGCCCAGCGTTTCTCATGATGTACTCTGCATATAGGTTAAATAAGCAGGATGACAATATATAGCCTTGATATACTCCTTTCCCTATTTGGAACCAGTCTGTTCCAAATTTTTGAGTTCTAATCTACTCTCTGAAATTTCTTAGCTGCTTGACATTTGGTAGAGATATCTAGCTTCTCTATGTTCAGATTCTTCACCTGCAAAATGAGAATAATAATAGGTCCTAATTTATAAGATTTTATGGAAGTTTTAAGAATTAATGTAGGTAAGATACATGGAACAGTGCTAGAGACACATTTTCTTTCTTTTAAAAAAATTGATTTATTTAATTGGAGGATAATTAATTTACAGTATTGTGATGGTTTCTGCCATACTAGACATACATTTTCTGCTCTTATGTTGTACAAATCACTAAACATCATATATCCTGTTGTTACCATTCTTACCGTAATAGTTTAGTTGGCTAACAGTAAAAGAATAACTCCTCCACGTGAATATATGTGCTTCAAGTTATAACTATGATATTATTTAAAGATATCCTCCATAAAAAGTGTGGCAAAAATATTGGTCAGATTGAATTTAACCAGAAAGTTAATCACAGTATCACCTATGGAAATATATTTGTCAGAGAAACTTGATAAATTAAACAGATTTCAATGAGCTACCAGTAGATGGCTCTCTTAATTTGCTATTTTATTTCAGTTCAGCTTTATGCTTTTGTGCATAAAGTTACACAATCAAACAACCTCGGTAACAGGGTAGAAATGGCTCTCCGGGAATTGTCTAATGTATTTGTCTATCTTCTGGTATGGTTTATAACCCACAGTTGTAAATTAATTTGCAGAGGTCCTTCTTCAGTGGGTACTTCTGAGGGTTCTTTTTCCTTTATTTTTTAAGAAAATCATTTTGGAAATATTTTTTGGCCTAGAATTTTAATTCTTTTTTAATGTCATGATAGATGGATAAACATGATTTGTCTTAAATTTTTGTGGAGAATGAATTTCCCATTTTTCTTGATATCACATTTCTTTATAATAAATTTAGATCCGGTTATTTCTAAAGTTAACTCTTCCCTTAGTTTTTCTCTGTATTGTAAAACTAAATAATGATGTTCAAAATTTGTCTTTACTATATCAGTTAGCTACTCAGGACCTTTCTATTTCCATAGCATTTTATCTTTATTATATTGTCATGTTGACATTTATTAGTTTTACTATTAGTTGCTGCACAAATGTTTGAAGAATAAAGTTATACTCTATTCTCCAAAATATTTATTGCTATAGTAGATATATCCAGATATTCACTAGTTAAACCTTATAACCTATAGTGTTCATAGCCTTATCCACAGTTTCTGCAAAGCTGTAGAACTTATTTCCTCAGATTATGTCTGTAAACTTACAAATATACCTGTATTCCATCCCATCCTAGGCCAGTCCTAGGAGGATGCTCAATCTCTTCACTGCTTTCACACACACACACACACACACACACACACACATTTGCACTCAAATATTTGATGGAGATCTGCAAAGTCCTAAAGAGGAGTCAGAGGCAAAGTGCATGGTCTTGTCTTAGTTGAAATAATCTTTGATTTCTCTTTGTATTTGCTCCCCTTCTCTTCTCTACACTACTACCCTATTATCCAGAATTTTACAAAATAAACTCAGTATCTCTTCTTTATAGAACAGATCTGCCAGAAGTCAGATCTCAGTTCCTCAAACTTCTCAGCCTCCCACATGGATAGTTCTAAAGCTTTAATGGGTCTTCAGGTATATCTTCAGTAAAGGAAAGAGGCCAGGCTTTGGTATTTCTCATTGGTCAGTTTTTGGATGCAAGCCACTCCCAGGGAGGAAGCATAGTCCTGGCTCTGAGTGAGGTTCCTCCTTTGTGCAAGGGCAATTCCCAGAGAAAGACAATCGGCCTTAAGCCATCAACACCAACACTCCCCATTGTTGGGGAAAACCAGTACTTCCATCCTAAAAGTGGCTTCCGAATGGCACACCACAGAATCCACCTCAGAATCCATCTTCAGAAGAAGAAGATGAGGGCCAAACAGCAAGAAATAAATCCAGACAGAAATGGAAAGACCCAACCCTAATATTATTTGAGTTCCTCAGTTCAGTTCCAACCCTGGAGTTCTTAGTTACATGAGCCAGTAGATTGCATTTTTCTGCTTAGGCTATTTGAAGTTGGGATTCTGTCACTTCTAACTGAAAGACCTCTGATGAGTAACACCTCATGTTTGAAGCAAGTCATAATCACTATTCTCTTCTTTCAGCAATTACAATGTCATATTATAATTTGTTTACACATCTACCTTTCTTATTAAACTGTAAATTTCTTATGGGATCTTATTTTATTTATCCTCTCTCTAGCATCTATAGCAGGTGTAAGTAGGGGAGATAATTAATACAAATTTGCTGAATCAGTGAATAATAAAATTCCAAAATGATGACAATGCACAGGCATAGACACAGATGAGTTCACAGAGCACATTAGGTAAGGAATGTATAGTCAAAAGTTGACTTGAAAGGCATGATAAGATTTCACATTTCCTCTCTTAGCCCAATCTAAAGTTGGAATTTAAACCAAGATACTCAGATTCGTGAATATTAGTTTGACATTTAAATTAGATTTGGTGGATTGTTCATTCCTTCTTAAAATACATTTTTTACCTTCTTTATAGATTCTGAGCTCCGTGTTCATTCTTGGTCTATTGGTTTGTTCACTGTGTATATGGTCTCAGGTCTTGTGTTGGACTCTGAGAATATTTCAAAGATAGGAAGATCCTCACCCAGGGAGAGCATATTCTTTAAAAAGAGGTAGACTTTAAATAAGTAATTACAAATGCAATATTTATCACGAAAAATAATTATGAGTGTACAGCATGGGAGGACAACCTAAATTGTGAGATTAGGGAAATTTTCCTGAGAAAGTGACATTTTTATACAGAAACAAAGGAAAAATAGAAGTTAGCTCCCAGAAGCCCCCAACAAACATGTCATTGTGTCTCATTTGGCCTAAAATGATCAGTATAGTCAGAGGAATAGGTGAATTAGTCAATTCACTACATCATTAGGAATTCACTGAGTAGCTAAACTAACCAAAATCCACGTCTGGAACTGAAGGTGAGGTTCAGTTCAGTTCAGTTCAGTTCAGTCGCTCAGTCGTGTCCGACTCTTTGCGACCCCATGAATCGCAGCACGCCAGGCCTCCCTGTTCATCACCA
>SJYT01055743.1:150260-165229 GCA_006410635.1 Cephalophus harveyi | reverse complement strand
CAGTAGTAGATATAATGGTCATCTGAGTTAAATTCACCCATTCCAGTCCATTTTAGTTTGCTGATTCCTAGAATGTCGACGTTCACCCTTGTCATCTCTTGTTTGACTACTTCAAGGTTAATCTCACCCAAATTACATGATTGAGAATGAGACAGGGATTTTTTTTTTCCCCCCAAAGGAAATTTTTGAGAATCCCATGGAGGGAGGAGCCTGGTAGGCTACAGTCCATGGGGTCGCAAAGAGTCGGACACGACTGAGTGACTTCACACCATCACACCAAGAAAAGCCAGAAATTGATGCTGGGCAGCAAGCACAAGCCTCCTTTATAAGAAGGCTAGAAGATCTTTCCATGGACTGCAGCCTACCAGGCTCCTCTGTCCATTGGATTTTCCAGGCAAAGGTACTGGAGTGGGGTGCCATCGCCTGCAGCCCATGGGGTCGCTAAGAGTCGGACACGACTGAGCGACTTCACTTTGACTTTTCACTTTCATGCTTTGGAGAAGGAAATGGCAACCCACTCCGGTATTCTTGTCTAGAGAATCCCAGGGATGGGGGAGCAGCCTGGTGGGCTGCCATCTATGGCGTCTCATAGAGTCGGACACGATTGAAGCAACTTAGCAGCAGCAGCAGCAGAAGACCTTTCCAGTATCCAAGTGAGAGACAAGAGTGACTTGGATAAGGAGAGGCCCGTGAAGGATGACAGGACTGGATAAATAATTGGCTGAAAGTGTAAAGAGTGGGGAGACAAATCAAAAATGACTTCAAGGTTAAAGTTTTTTCTTGCCCAGACTGCGACATAGCTACCCTTGATATTTTAAGAATATCTCTACCATTTCTCAATGAATGAGAAAATATTTCCCAAACTTATTATTAAGTTTCTTTTTGGTAGTTTCTAAATGTCTCCTTTGCCGTTTAATGTTCTCTCTTGTTCTGGATCCTCATATGCTTTTTTAAATAACATACTGCTAGCCTGAACCATATTCATTAATTAAACGTTAAGGCTGCTTCTACCTTAGGGCTTTCCCAGTGGCTCCCAGCTCCGGGGAATTCAGAGCAATGCATGATATGCAAGAGATGGGAGCTGTATTGCCCGTATTTGGGAAGATCCCCTGGAGGAGGCATAGCAGCCCATTCCAGTATTCTTGCTGGGAAAATCCTACAGACAGAGGAGACTGGTGGGCTACGGTATATGGGGTCACAAAGAGTCAGACAGGACTGAAGCGACCGAGAATGCACTTCTACTTTAGCTTCTTTACACAACATATTAGGCAAACATCTGATTAATACTAACCAGTGGCGAATGTCATGAAGTTTAAAACTATTTCAAAGTAGTTCTTTAAGTATCAAAAATAGTATGCCCAGAACTTTAGATGCAAATTGGAGTGGCTGCTCACTTGATTCCTCTGTGATTGTATATGATTCGAAAATTCCAGATCTCTGGGCACAAAGGTAGGCACGTGATCCAGACTGGGTCAGTTTAAATTCCTGATTCCCCAGTCCTGCTGATTCATTCAAGGAATGGGCTCATCATTCCTTCCTAGAGATTTTTGAAACTGAAGTTGAGAAAAAGATTCATTTTCTTCTAAAATAGATAAGCTTGAAAAAATGAAATTACAAGTTGCTTTGTCTGTGTACTCTCCATGAATTAACTTCATCTATAGAAGCAAAGATGGACATCACTGTGCAGAAAAATACAGAGACACAAGAATGCAAAAAGAGACAGAGAAACAGAGATCTTAAAATCTGGTAGCATGTATATGTTTGGGTCTTGAGGTCCCTGGAGCTATCCTAGCTTCTGACTTTCCTGTAGTTTGATCACTGCTCTATAAAAGGAAGGATTGCAAGTGACTGGCACATGACAGGCATGCCAAAAATCATTGCTGAGACAGGTTCTTCACTTTGGACTACGATGAAGTGACAGGGACCGCATTTACCTTCCTTCTGAAACAGTTTAAAAGACAGAGAAAATACATGAGGAAAAAAAACAGTTTTTAGATATTGGACATCAGACAGTACAGAACGATGTGATTTCTGAGAGAGGTAACAAACAAAATTAGCTCTATGATTACCCCATTTTAACATTGGGAGAGTTTTCATACCACATCGCAAAGAGGGGGAACCCGAGTGGAGCCTCACCGTCTCTCTGAGTTGAGAACATGGAGTTAGGGTCCTGGGAGGACAAGGCAGCTAGAGTTCTCAGCGCCAACACGCTAGAGACGAGACCGCTGCACTGANAACATTGGGAGAGTTTTCATACCACATCGCAAAGAGGGGGAACCCGAGTGGAGCCTCACCGTCTCTCTGAGTTGAGAACATGGAGTTAGGGTCCTGGGAGGACAAGGCAGCTAGAGTTCTCAGCGCCAACACGCTAGAGACGAGACCGCTGCACTGAGAGAGTGCATTGCAGATCGGCAGAGTTCCTCTTTATTGTTTAGCTGACTACTCATCAGAGTAGAGAAATGAGGAACAGTCTGAAGTGGGAACTGTAAAAAACACAAAAACATTTCCTATAGCTTTCTTTGAGTAGATCTGTTTTCCAACTTGGAAAATAAATAATATATCCTCATAGTTTCCAATGAACAAAAGCTCTGCTACTTCAAAAAGATTCTTGAATGAATGTGAGTCAATGCATTATTCCTCTTTCCTTAAGTTAGTTCTACCTGGGTTTCTGTTGCTTGCAACCAAAGAATCTTCACCAATATAACTTACAATTCCATTTCTGAGGTTATCTTCAGAAACTAACAAGGAATTCCAAAAACTTTGGTTATAAGAATGTCTACCATTTTAATGTTTATATACATCAAAACTCAGATTTTCTAATATTCCCAAATAAAGATCTTTCTATGGAAATTTGATAATCTAATAACACACTATGTAATAACTAACAGGACATTTTAGTTTCTCACTTGACATAGAAATATGCTTATGATATATTGATTAATTTTTTTAAAAATTTAAAATTTCCATTCCAAGTTATAAAACAGAATATATAGTCTTTATTGTACAGATGGATATATACATATAAAGTATGGAAAGATGTTTCTTAAAATTTTAATAATCCTTATCTCTGGTTGGTGGGATTTCAGGTAGCTTTTAATTCTTAAAAAAAAAAAGTATCTGTGTTTTCTCATTTTCCACCCTACAACAAATTCGCCTCAATTTCTTTTTTAATGCCTGTCTTCTTAGTTACTGGGCTTTCCCGATGGCTCAGATGGTAAAGAATCCACCTGCATGTAGGAGATCCAAGTTTGATCTCTGGGTTGCAAAGATCCCCTGGAGAAGGGAATGGCTACCCACTCTAGTATTCTTGCCTAGAGATTTCTGAGGTTTTGTTCTTCATCTAAGTTTACCCCTGATTTCTAGTTTATTTGCAAAGCAGAGAAGACTGACATACTTTTAGTCAGTTGAATAATTAAGATTTTCCTATTCAGATTACAAATTCCTCCTCTTTCCCCAAACCCTCTTACAGAGCTTAATCAATACAATTTTGCAACAAAACAACCTTATACATGGTACACTTGCTAGAAGCAGAATTATTGTTGTTTAGTCTCTGAGTCGTGTCTGATTCTTTTGATACCCCTAGACTGTAGCCTGCCAGGCTCCTCTGCCCGTGGGATTTCTCAGGCAAGAATTCTGGAGTGGGTAGCCATTTCCTTCTCTAGAGGAATTGACCCTGTGTCTGCTGCATTAGCAAGCAGTTTATTTACTGCGGAGCCACCAGGGAAGCCCCTAGATACATAATAAAAATTGTTAAATAGATGATTATTCTCTAACAAATATAGTTACAGAGAGATGTCACATACCAAAGATATATGTTCTATAAAATGGGGCCAGAGACGTTTTAAACTTTTACCAAAAGACGTCGAAGCAGCTTGGTTACTAAGCTTAGAAATGTTTTCTAGTGCCTGGCTGATCTAACACTTTGGCAAATATTGAAAGTGACCTATATCCCTAGGGGGGAAGCATATTGCTAATGATTCAGTGTCCCAGATTTTTCAGAAAAGACCTGATTTTTCTTTTGTTTTTCCATAGCAAAGGTCATTGCTTTGTCGGATTTTAACTTTTATGTTTCTTGAAGATTTTTCCTATAAATAAATTCATGCATTCTAGTAAAACATCTTTTGCTAGATTACAAACCTCGATTTTTAATTTAGAAATAAAACTCACCAAAGTATTAAGGTTGGAACAATTAATCCTCCAGTAGGGTCATGTGGCATTGGTGACCCCAACAGATTCAGGGAGAGATATGAATATTGTAGATATTAAAAATCTAATTTGGGGGCTCACCCTTCAGTAACTATAAGAAACTACCACCTTGAATTCCCAGACAATTTTCATCTGACCTTGAATTCTTATCCCAGATATAAAGCTAACTAGCTGTATAAAAGAGGCTCAGTCAGTCAGTATCTGGTTTCTTTCATATCTTTATTTCTCAAGTAGCATTTTGAAAAATGATCTGTCAGCCATACTGAGTTGCTTTGAGGATTAAATGAAAATTAAATGTACAGTGATTTGAAAAAAGCACTGTTTGTCTTTGTTGAGGATTTCTTTGTTAAAATATTACCACGGAACTTAAAAAAATAAAACACAAAAAGAGCTGAGTTGCTCAGGTTGACTATTGTTTTATAGCCTTCATTACCCTCCTGCATATCTTTTTTTTTCTTAGTATATGTGCTGCCGAAGTGAGCACTCCTGCATATCTTTAGTCATTCTTCACTCTAGCAAGTCTTTACTGATCTATCTAGACTGGGCTATATCCCCTCCTCTGTGCTCTAAACCCATCGATGTGTACTTCTATCCTTTCTACTTCTGCCTTGTGTTGAAATTATCTGTTCATAATATGTCTCCTTGGCAGATGATGGAGAAGCTGCCATGTAGCTTCTTCTTTCCATGTAGAAGCTGAACTGAAAGCTACTACATGGAAACCTTTCACAAACTCCAGATGGGATTGAGTTCCCCTATTATGTGTCCTCAACTCTCTATAATTTTTCTTTATGAAAGTTATGGGTGTGATTATTTTAGGCTTCCCAGGTGGCTCAGTGGTCAAGAATCCACTTTACCACTGAGGAGAATCCAATGCAGGAGCCGCAGGAGACACAGGTACAGTCCCTGGGTTGGGAAGAAACTCTGGAGAAGGAAATAGCGACCCATTCTAGTATTCTTGCAGGGATAATTCCATGGACACAGGAGCCTGGTGGGCTGCAGTCCGTGGGTTGACAAAGAGTCAGACAATTGAGCAACTGAGCACGCACGTGATTGTTTTTGATGCTAATTGCCACTGTCCAGAATTATATAACCATTAGGGCTGAAGTTTTCCCTCATATACCACTATCACTTTCCTCACTTCATTCACTTTGTTTTTCAAAGGACTATTTGGAAAAAATGAAGTAGGTATTTGTTGTTCTTTTATTTAAAACAATAGTTTATCTTTGAACAGAGTTCTAAAAGTTAAATAATACTGTAAGACTCATAATGGGAAAAAGTGGTATACTGTTCCTCTTTTTCTACCCTGAGTACCACTTCTCAAATACAACATTTTTTTCCATTATATTAGCTGAATATCCTTCTAGTATTTGCTTCTGTCTTTCTCAGCAACATCCCTGTATTGCTGCTATTTTGAGATTGCTCAGTTTCATATCTTTTAGCTTCCTACTATGGAGGGTGAAGATTAGGTTCTCTTATAACACTGCCCACCCATGCCCTACTTCACACCTTCACATGCATTCTTTTCCGCCTTCATTTCTATCTATATGATTATACTATACATAACTTTTGATTAACTCAACATGACCAAGCAGTGCAAAACAATTACACTTCCTTTCTTGTACAATTTTTAAATTTTTCTTGCAATTAAAAACTACCTTTATTATTGGCTGAGTTTTCTATATTCATATAACTGGCTTATCCTCTAAAATTCCTCCAGAATTATACATTTCATGATGTTCAAGTACATCAGGTTATTTTTATTTTTATTCATTAGACAGCAACATCCCTGGTGGATCCCTCTGCTTTCCTGCTCCCTCTAAATGAACAGTTGTTCTCTAGAAATACTATGCAATTATTGCTCTTGGATCTCCCTCATGCTTATTCTGAGGATTCCCTTCTCCTTCCTCTGCTGGATCCTCTGCTTTCTGGATCCCACATTTTTCTTCCTGGTTTTGCTCCCTTGCTTTGTGAACTACATTCTCCAATAATTCCTGACAAAAGGTACATACTAAGTACAATCTTTATGAGCACAAATATCTGTAACTTCCCTGGTGGTCCAGTAGTCAAGATTCTGCACTTTCACTGCAGGGGTGTGGATTTGATCCTTGATCAGGTAAGTTGCCCAAGGTGCAGCCAAAAAAAAAAAAAGAACACGAACATCTGAAAATGTCTTTACTTCACACTTGACAATCTGGCTGAATATAGAATTTTAGGTTGACTCCATTTTCCTTGTAATTCTGGAGATACTGATTGCCCCATTGTCTTCTTGGATGAAGCTTCCTAATTCTAGCTCTTTATGGCCTCTCTTTCCCTCTGGAAATGTTTAGGAACTTCTTTTTGTCCCTAGTAAATAAAACTTCTCATGAGATGCCTCAATATGATCTTCCTAAAGCTATTGTGCTCAGCACTTAATGAGTTCTCTACCTCTTGAAAGTCAAGTCTTTTTAGTTGTGGAAAACTTGCTTGAATTATGACTTTGATAATCTCCTCCCTTCTGTTTTCTCTGTTTTTCTTTCTGAAATTCTTGATTTTCAGCTATTTTCAATTTTCCATCTTTTTAAATTTAAACTTTTATTTTTTGATCCTACTTTCTCAGGGTTTCCTTCCAAGTTTATTTTCCGATTCTTGAGCTTTTTGAGAGTTCACAGCTTGTTAGTACCTTCCCTTCTGAAGTATTTTGTTATATTGTCTCCTCTCCCATTCTCATGGTTCTTCTTGGTTTATACCTTTACGGGGGTTTCAGGAGAAATCTGTGGTGAATACATGTGTTCAATCTAACAGATGTAGCCAAAACCTTTGTCTCCTTTGCACTTTGATTGTCATGCTTCTTCTCAAGGCAGCATGGCTACCTCTGAGTTACAGGGAAATAATCAGCTACAAGAAAGTATAGGAAAAAAAGCACAAGTGTTACTATTTCAAGATATTATAACATCTCCAACAGTACTGGAGCTAGTTCATACTGAATCACAAGAATAGATGTTTTATGTTCAGGAATTTGTCAGCCAGTTGTTAATCATTACTAAAAATTAAATAAACTTACAATGTTTCTTGTAGTTTACAATTTACAATTAAATAATTTATGCTAAAAATATATAATACTCAAAATTTATCAGTTCCTCATGATTTTAGTGAATTTTTATTATCTGTGTTCTTGACATTATTTACATCTATTTTAATGATGTGCTTCTCAGGTGGCTCAGTGGTTAAGAATCTGCCTGCCAATGCAGGAGATTCAGGAGATGTGGGTTCAATCCCTGGGTCAGGAAGATCCCCTGGAGGAGGAAGTGGCAACCCACTCCAGTATTCTTACCTGAAAATTCCATGGACAGAAGAGCCTGGCAGACCTACAGTCCATGAGGTCACAAAGAGCCAGACACAACTGTATACACATGCATGCAGGGATGCTTCCCAACTCCATATTCAGTGAAGTTATATTAGCAGCTTAAAAGTGGTCATAGTGGGAGTATTTATAGCATAGAAATCAGAAAATGATACAAATAAGGAATTTATGTTGTTATTTTCATTGTCTAGACTTAAGTTATAGAGAAAATATTAATAATTCAGTTCAGTTCAGATCAGTCGCTCAGTCGTGTCCGACTCTTTGCAACCCCATGAATCACAGCACACCAGGCCTCCTTGTCCATCACCAGCTCCCAGAGTTCACTCAAACTCATGTCCACTGAGTCAGTGATACCATCCAGCCATCTCATCCTCTGTCATCCCCTTCTCCTCCTGCCCCCAATCCTTCCCAGCATCAGGGTCTTTCCCAGTGAGTCAACTTTTCACATGAGGTGGCCAAAATATTGGAGTTTCAGTTTCAGCATCAGTCCCTCCAGTGAACACCCAGGATTAATCTCCTTCAGAATGGACTGGTTGGATCTCCTTGCAGTCCAAGGGACTCTCAAGAGTCTTCAACACCACAGTTCAAAAGCATCATTTCTTTGGCGTTCAGCTTTCTTCACAGTCCAACTCTCACATCCATACATGACCACTGGAAAAACCATAGCCTTGACTAGATGGACCTTTGTTGGCAAAGTAATGTCTCTGCTTTTCAATATGCTGTCTAGGTTGGTTATAACTTTCCTTCCAAGGAGTAAGTGTCTTTTAATTTCATGGCTGTAATGGCAACCCACTCCAGTACTCTTGCCTGGAAAATCTCATGGATAGGCTGCAGTCCATGGGGTCGCTAAGAATCGGGCACGACTGAGCGACTTCACTTTCACTTTTCACTTTCATCCATTGGAGAAGGAAATGGCAACCCACTCCAGTATTCTTGCCTGGAGAATCCCAGGGACAGGGGAGCCTAGCGGGCTGCTGTCTATGGGGTTGCACAGAGTCGGACACGACTGAAGCGACTTAGCAGCAATCACATAAATAAATTAAAAATGTGCTGTAATAAAATTAAACTTAAAGTGTGTTGTAATGGTTAGATTGTGTATAGTGTCTGCAATGGTTAGATTGTGTCTGTAATGTGTCTGTAATGGTTAAATTGTGAACAGTACAAAATAATTGGGGATATAGTCTTCCAAAAATATTCGAAAACTATTATCTCATTGATCAAGGCAATCAGTTTTGACAAACAAATGAAGTTTTGACATTTCTCTTTCTTGTTTCACTTTTACCTTGTTAACTTAAATGAAAATATTAACCAACACTCAGGTGGAACCACACTCATTTGCCAATTGCAATCATAGGTTGGCCCTGCATAAAAGAATTTTGCAAAAATCTACAAAATCATTCTGTGAGAATCAATTTGCTCTAATGACTCTACAAAAAGGTATATATATTATTTAAAAATTGTGTGCCACACATTCTTTGTCTTAACAAAATTTAATACACACATGCACATACCTTTTTAAAATATTTATTGATTTGGCTGCATTAGATGTGTGATCTCTTGATGAGGCATGCATACTCTTAGTTGTGGCATAAGGGATCTAGTTCCCTGACCAGGGATCGAACCTGCACCCCCTGCACTGGGAGCTCAAAATCTTAACCACTGGACCACCAGGGAAGGCCCTTTACCTACCTTTTAAATTTCTTTATTATAGAGCTAATTCTTAAACAATTAGTAATACATCACTCTATAATTGTCCCTATAATTTCCATGAGGGCTGCTGCTAAGTCACTTCAGTCATGTCCGACTCTCTGTGACCCCACAGATGGCAGCCCACTGGGCTCCGCCATCCCTGGGATTCTCCAGGCAAGAACACTGGAGTGGGTTGCCATTTCCTTCTCCAATGCATGAAAGTGAAAAGTGAAAGTGAAGTCGCTCAGTCGTGTCTGACTCAGCGACCCCGTGGACTGCACCCCACCAGGCAACTTCGTCCATGGGAATTTCCAGGCAAGAGTACTGGAGTGGGATGCCATTGCCTTCTCCGTTCCATGAGGGCAGTAACTGTTTTTCTTTGACTTCCCAACTCTTGCAAGGTTTTTATTACCTACTAGATACTCCATAAACATTTACTGAATGAGTGAATGAAAGCTCAGGAAGTTTGCCCTGTTTATTATTATATCTGAGAACTCACAGTGCCTGACACAGACTGCGTGCTAAGATTAAAAAAAAAAAAATGCTTGCTGACCTGAACTGAACTTGAGTCATGGTCTCCTAATTCTGAAAACAACCTCATGACAATCAAACACATCAAGGAAAAGAGTTGAGATGGTTTATTTATTCAGGCATAAGGTTTGTTTTCATGGTCTCTTTGCAAGTTAAGTCACTTGCTGCAGTAAGTCCAGGGTGAAAGCCAGATCTCCTGATTCTCTAAACAGTGCCCTATTCATTAGATTCCCTGTTTCTCAAGGGCGCCAGTATTTTCTGACACTAATGTTGAACAGGAATGCTGATTACTTGCTTTGTGGCTACAAGATTTTTACTTAAGATAAACAACAATAAACAGAGTGGAGAGGAATCAGATACAATGTCCACCATTTAATAAGCACACACTATGCTTATTATAAAAATACACTTAAATCCAGTAGCTTGGTTCCTCTCAACAACTCTGTAAGGTAGAAAGCATCCTTACATTACAAAATGAAGATACTGAGGTTCAGCAAAATTTGCAAACTTACCAAGCTCACAGCTACAGAGTAACAGTGCTAAGATTCAAAACAGTTTTGTCTTAAGACTATTTTGAGTATATTTTAACTGGACGATGTTCTTAAACATCAGCTGTTCATATTCCATTTTTCACGTTCCACCTTCAGGATATGCAAGCCAGTCATATGATCATTTACTTCATATTTTCATTGAACGTTCTTTCATTATTAGTTAGCCTAATGAGGAATAATAATGTCCATGAAATGATGGATTAATGTTGTTAAACTTTTCTAATACACCCTAAAAAGAATACATAATTATTAAACTAAAAAATTTGCTTGCTTACCACCTAAAATGACCTTGAGTATTATCAGAGATACATATACTTCCCTTAGGTAAACACTGCTTCTTGCAATGCTGCAGATTTAACTTGTACTGGTGTAGGAGCAAGGGTGATGGTCATACTTTTTGGTTTGTCTTCAGTTCTTAGCCTGAAAAAAAAAAGGGAATCAATTCTATTCTGCTGTGAGGGAGGGGGCAGGGCCTGACTCACACTTCCTGAGCAAATTTCTATTGCACAAAATAAGGAGCTTTACAAAACCTTCTTCCAGGGTCACTGAAACCTTCCAAGTGACAGAATTGGAATTAAGCTTGGCAAAGATTACTAAATGCCACTAGTGTTAGACAATTGAGGGTTTCTGTAGCAAGAACAGAATTCAAGAAAAAGAAAACTGAATTGTTGGAAAGTACCTACAATGACAGTCACGAAGGACTAAAAAAAAATCTAAGAAAAGCTTTCTGGCATTTGTGTTGCCCCAGCTGGAGTTGATAGAATTGTTTCTATTCTTTCCTGTAAGTATGCTGGAGGAGGA
The DNA here is from genome assembly GCA_006410635.1 of Cephalophus harveyi. Lineage (NCBI taxonomy): Eukaryota > Metazoa > Chordata > Mammalia > Artiodactyla > Bovidae > Cephalophus > Cephalophus harveyi. Next base: position 154,111 of record SJYT01055743.1, on the reverse strand, counting down.
AGTAGTTGGACTGTCTTTCTTGGCTTTTGAGTGGGAGGAATAGTACAGCAATATCAGAGATAATGGGAAAAGAGACAGAAAAAAAATGTTTTGAACTGCTGAAAAACTAAATTCATATCTCTTTGGAAGAAGCCAGATCTGGTTATATAAATAGTTTAGAATGTTGTCCAGTGAATTTCAAAGTAAAAAAATTAAAAAAGCATCAGAAGCCATAGCAGTCAAAACTATGGAGGTAAATAATATAGCTTTTTTTAAAAGCTTGTGTATATTTGATCCAGTTTTAATCTATCTCCTTTATGATGCCTACATGTCCCTCTGCAATATGGTTTCTTCCACACATTCAATCATCTCTTTATCTCAGATGTAATGGAGTTCTGTACCCTATACCCTAACTGAGCCCAGGCCAGGGTCACTGCATAAGGGTTTCACCAACATCCAGACATTAAGTTGATGAGAATCTGCAAATTTTAGTACTGCTATCCTCTTATTTCTTAAAGGGAAAAGTCCCCTGTAGAATTTGAAGCTTGGAGGGTTACTGTTTTGATTGAGGAAATAGACTCATTTACAATATTGAGAACTTAACAATTGAGTGTGTGTTTTTATCTTGCCCAATAGACTGGGTGGTTAACAACTTAAATGACAAATTAAACGACTCCCAGTTTCTGTAGAATCATCACAAAGGAATGAGACATTATTTTCTCTCCTTTTCTGGAAGGACCGTGGGGGTGGGAGAGGGGAGAGTAGCCAGGACTTTGTGTTCTATTTGGTAAGATCTAGGCTTCCTTCGGGCTTTCCTAGTGGCTCAGACGGTAAAGTGTCTGTCTCCAATGCAGGAGACCTGGGTTCAATCCCTGGGTTGGGAAGATCCCCTGGAGAAGGAAACGGCAGCCCACTCTAGTATTCTTGCCTGGAAAATCCTGTGGACCGCGGAGCCTGGTAGGTTCCGTCCATGGGGTCGCAAAGAGTCGGACATGACTGAGCGACTTCACTTCATTTTCTAGGCTTCCTTCACCCAGTTAAGAGAATGATGTTTGTTTTTGAAATCTAGATTCTTGGAGGCTTGTTAGATTGGCATAAAGAGAAAGAGCTTCCAGCGTTCAGAGAAGAGATGAATTAACCAGAGTAGGCAGATGCAGAGTGCTTGGCAAGGGCTGTGTGGTTTTGCACTCTGCTTCCTCACAGTGGTCTGGAAGTTGCAGGAATTTTGATGGCACGGCTTTATGTGTACCTGGGGACTGAATACTAAGGTATAAACATTTCTCTGTAGCAAAGCTCAGTTCAGTTCAGACCCTCAGTAGCGTCCGACTCTTTGTGACCCTGTGGACGGTAGCCCGCCAGGCTTTCTTGTTCATCTCCAACTCCCAGAGCTTGCTCAAATACATGTCCATCAAGTCGGTGATGCCATCCAACCATCTCATCCTCTGTCATCCCCTTCTCCTCCTGCCTTCAATCTTTCCCAGCATCAGGGTCTTTTCAAATGAGTCAGTTCTTCACATCAGGTGGCCACAGTATTGGAGTTTCAGCTTCAGCATCAGTCCTTCCAATGAATATTCAGGATTGATTTCCCCTAAGATTGACTGGTTAGATCTCCCTGCAGTCCAAGAGACTCTCAAAAGTCTTCTCCAACACCACAGTTTAAAAGCATCAATTTTTCGGCAGTCAGCTTTCTTTATGGTTCAACTCTCATGTCCATACATGACTACTGGAAAAAAAAAATAGCTTTGACTAGTCAGACCTTTGTTGGCAAACTAATGTCTCTGCTTTTTAATATGCTATCTAGGTTTGTCATGACTTTTCTTCCAAGGAGCAAGAGTCTTTTAATTTCATGGCTGCATTTACCATCTGCAATGATTTTAGAACACAAGAAAATAAAGTCTGTCACTGTTTCCATTGTTTCCTCTTCTATTTGCCATGAAGTTATGGGACGGGATGCCATGATCTTCATTTTTTGAATGTTGAATTTTAAATCAACTTTTGCACTCTCGTCTTTCATTTTCATCAAGAGGTTCTTTTGTTGCTCTTCACTTTCTGCTATAAGGATGCTGTCATCTGCATATCTGAGGTTATTGATATTTCTCCTGGCAATCTTAATTCCAATTTGTGCTTTATCCAGCCCAGCATTTCACACAATGTACTCTGCATATAAGTTAAATAAGTGGGGTAACAATATACAGCCTTGATGTACTCCTTTCCCAATTTGGAACCAGTCCATTGTCCCATGTCCAGTTCTAACTGTTGCTTCTTGAGCTGCATACAGACTTCTCAGGAGGCAGGTCAGACGGTATTCCCATCTCTTTAAGAATTTTCCAGTTTGTTGTGATCCACACAGTCAAAGGCTTTAGCGTAGTCAATAAAGCAGAAGTAGATATTTTTTTGTAGTAGTGAAGTTATCAGTTGCCAAATTTGACACAGAGTAGATGTTATTTTCAGCAGAGGTAGCCACCTTAAGATAGATGATAGATACGTAAACAGATGGATAGATTTAGACAATGTGCATTTCAGCATAAAAAAAATGGACTGAGAATTCTCAATACACCTCCTCTCCATATCAGTTTCCCTGAATTAGATAAGGCTTAGGGTCCTTGGAAAGAAATGCAAAAGAGCAACATGGCTTCTGAGGACGCCTTAAAAATAGCTGTGAAAAGAAGATAAGTGAAAAGCAAAAGAGAAAAGAAAAGATATAAGCATCTGAATGCAGAGTTCCAAAGAATAGCAAGAAGAGATAAGAAAGCCTTCCTCAGAGATCAGTGCAAGGAAATAGAAGAAAACAATAGAATGGGAAAGACTAGAGATCTCTTCAAGAAAATTAGAGATACCAAGGGAACATTTCATGCAAAGATGAGCTTGATAAAGGACAGAAATGGTCTGGACCTAACAGAAGCAGAAGATATTAAGAAGAGGTGGCAAGAATACACGGAAGAACTGAAAAAAAGATCTTCACAACCAAGATAATCACGATGGTGTGATCACTTACCTAGAGCCAGACATCCTGGAATGTGAAGTCAAGTGGGCCTTAGAAAGCATCCCTATGAACAAAGTTAGAGGTGATGGAATTCCAGCTGAGCTATTTCAAATCCTGAAAGATGATGCTGTGAAAGTGCTGCACTCAATATGCTAGCAAATTTGGAAAAGTCAGCAGTGCCCACAGGACTGGAAAAGGTCTGTTTTCATTCCAATCCCAAAGAAAGGTAATGCCAAAGAATGCTCAAACTACCACACAATTATACTCATCTCACAAACTAGTAAAGTAATGCTCAAAATTCTCCAAGCCAGGCTTCAGCAATACGTGAACACTGAACTTCCAGATATTCAAGCTGGTTTTAGAAAATGCACAGGAACCAGAGATCAAATTCCCAACATCCACTGGATCATGGAAAAAGAAAGAGAGTTCCAGAAAAAAATCTATTTCTGCTTTATTGACTATGCCAAAGACTATGCCAAAGACTGTGTGGATCACAATAAACTGTGGAAAATTCTGAAAGACATGGGAGTACCAGACCACCTGACCTGCCTCTTGAGAAACCTATACATAGGTCAGGAAGCAACAGTTACAACTGGAACAACAGACTGGTTCCAAACGGAAAAGGAGGATGTCAAGGCTGTATATTGTCACCCTGCTTATTTAACTTATATGCAGAGTACATCATGAGAAACGCTTGGCTGAAGAAACACAAGCTGGAATCTGGATTGCCGGGAGAAATATCAATAACCTCAGATATGCAGATGACACCACCCTTATGGCAGAAACTGAAGAGGAACTAAAAAGCCTCTTGATGAAAGTGAAAGAGGAGAGTGAAAAAGTTGGCTTAAAGCTCAACATTCAGGAAACGAACATCATGGCATCTGGTCCG
>SJYT01055743.1:136015-150167 GCA_006410635.1 Cephalophus harveyi | reverse complement strand
AAGATCATGGCATCTGGTCCCATCACTTCATGGGAAATAGATGGGGAAACAGTGGAAACAGTGTCAGACTTTATTTTTGGGGGCTCCAAAATCACTGCAAATGGTGACTGCAGCCATGAAATTAAAAGACGCTTACTCCTTGGAAAGAAATTTATGACCACCCAGATAGTATTTTCAAAAGCAGAGACGTTACTTTGCCAACAAAGGTCCGTCTAGTCAAGGCTATGGTTTTTCCTGTGGTCATGTATGGATGTGAGAGTTGGACTGTGAAGAAATCTGAGCACCGAAGAACTGATGCTTTTGAACTGTGGTGTTGGAGAAGACTCTTGAGAGTCCCTTGGACGGCAAGGAGATCCAACCAGTCCATTCTGAAGGAGATCAGTCCTGGGTGTTCATTGGAAGGACTGATGCTAAAGCTGAAACTCCAATACTTTGGCCACCTCATGCGAAGAGCTGACTCATTGGAAAAGTCCCTGATGCTGGGAGGGATTGGGGGCAGGAGGAGAAGGGGACGACAGAGGATGAGATGGCTGGATGGTATCACTGACTCGATGGACATGAGTTTGAGTAAATTCCGGGTGTTGGTGATGGACGGGAGGCCTGGTGTGCTGCGATTCATGGGGTCACAAAGAGTCGGACACAACTGAGCAACTGAACTGAACTGAACTGAACTAGGGTCCTTTTATGAAGAATGAGCCAATGCCCTCTAAAAGTAACTTTGATTGAACTAGCAACCCTGATATGTGAGAAATAAAGGACTTAAATGAGAAGTTTCAAAATATGATATTCCCCACACTTTAGTTTTATTAGTTATTGCACAGAGTTGGACACGACTGAAGCAACTTAGCAGCAGAAGCAGCAGCATTGCTATGAAGCAATATTACCACAAACTGAGTGACATAAAATATCACTCATTTATTAAGGGCTTAAAATATTATTTTATGGACTCCCCTAGTGGCTCAGATGGTAAAGCGTCTGCCTACAATGCAGGAGACCCAGGTTCAATCCCTAGGTAGGGAAGATCTCCTGGAGATGGAAATGGCAACCCATTCCAGTATTCTTGCCTGGAAAATCCCATGGATGGAAGAGCCTGGGAGAGTCTATGGGGTCGCAAAGAGTCGACACAACTGAGTGACTTCACTTTCACGTTTCTTTTTCTTTAAAATATTATTTATGCATTAGCTCTTATTGTCTCTGCATCATGAACCTGGACATGGTTTAGCTCAGTCCTCTGTTTTGGAGTCTCTGACAAGATAATTCTTCTAGCATTTTTCTTTTTTTAGTCTTCATTTTCTCCCTTTTTCTTCCTTTATTTATAATTTACTAAGGTCAGGAAAATCTGCTGGAGAAGAAACTGGCTACCCACTCCAATATTCATGAGCTTCCCTGATGGCTCAGCTGGTAGTCTGCTTGTAATGCAGGAGACCTGGCTTCCATCCCCAGGTTGAGAAGATCCTCTGAAGAAGGGAACAGCTACCCACTCCAGTGTTCTGGCCTGGTGACTACACAGTCCATGAGGTCACAAAGGGTCAGACACGACTGAGAGACTTTTACTCTTTCACTTTATTATATCGCTTCCCAAGTGGCACTAGTGGTAAAGAATTCACCTGCCAAATCAATAAGGGATGTGGATTGGATCCCTGGGTCAGGAAGATCCCCTGGAAGAGGCCTTGGCAACTCACTCCAGTATTCTTGCCTGGAGAATCCTATGGACAGAGGAGCCTGGCCGGCTACAGTCTATGGAGTTGCAAAGAGTTAGACACTACTGAGATAACTTAGCAAGCACTTTATTATATGTGCCTTTAAAAACTTTCTCAAATATTTTGTAGAAAATGGTGTGTAAATAAATATACTTCACATACTGTTAAGAACTCGGTGTTTGTCAGAGAGGCCTATCTAGTGCTCCTCAATTGTCTCTGCCTACCCATAAGGCTGGCCTTGTGTGAAACACACATCATCTTCTCTGCCTGCAAGGGATGGGTCTTTCCATACTAAAAATATAATAACCATTTTCCTTTGCCTTGCTTCCCACACTAGCTTCTCCCTGGTCTGTATAATTGGCCCTTCCCACCTCTGAATATCCAAACTACAATGTGTTTTGAGAAAACTCTCTGCCCCTCTGGAAACTTCCCTTCTCTGTGGCAGACCTCTGTCTGCTAGGGTGACATTTTTCTATAGATAGTTATTACTGTTTGAGGTCTCACAGCTGACTCCATTGACCCGAAACAACACACTGAAGCCAAGATTCTGGCCTGTAAAATGTTTCCTCAATAGCCTGACAAGAAACAAGACAATCACACTGAGGCCTTTGGCCCAGGCTGTACAAGTCCCTGGAAGTTAATTGTTCGGTGATTTCCTGTACTTGAGGCACAAATGCTTCCTTTTCCAACAATAGACTCACTAAAGCCACAGTCAGTGTAAGGAAGTTAGAGACTTCAGGGACAGTCTGCGTTCAGATAACACTCAGAGGTAATTCAGCCATGAGGTTGGCAAGATTGAAAGGCAGTTCACAAAAAAGCTATAAGTCCTCCCAGTGTGAGGGTTCTTGATTAGGGTTCTGAGTATTTCTGGAGGGTTGTGGCCCTCCTGTTAATGACTTCTTGATTTTATTGCACCTTATTAAGTTCAGAGCCTCTTTCTTACAAAGAAGGAAAAGGTAGGTGCGGATAATACACAAGCATAAGCTGCCAAGGAAACCAAACTCCTCAGCATGACATAGAATTGGACTTTGATTCTATGCTTTGTCAAAGAGCTTTGTCAGCCTCAGCCTGACAAAGACTCTCTCCTTGACCAAACTTCAGTTAGGCTCCTCTAAGCCCTCTTCTAAACTAGGTCTTGACCTTGGGCTTCAGGGTCCAATTTTGTTGGATTCACATCACCTATTTTATCAAGAATATTGCTACCTCTGGGAATTTCCTGGCAGTAGAACTTGGTGCTTTCACTGATGAGGCCCGGGTTTGGGGCCTGAGTTTGATGCCTGGTCAGGGAACTGAGATACCACAAGCCATGTGGTGCAGCCGAAAAAAAAAAAAAAAGGAATCTGCTACATCAGTTTAGAGAGAATCACCCACCCTTGATAGCTGATCACCCTTAAAATCTGGTCAAATTTGTCATCCTCCACCATCTACCAGGTGATATCTAATCACTCTGTCCTACTTTCAGCAAGAATACTATTAGGTCAGTTCAGCAAGAGTTATCCTACCCCCTCAATAATTTTCTATCCACGAACTGACACCCTCCCCCTCATATCCTCAACCCCATTCCTTAGCTGTAAATCCCCACTCTCCCTCATATTCCAAATGGAGCCCAGTTCTATCCTGAGGTCCCCTTTCCCCTAGTAGTTCCTGAATAAAATCTACTTTTGAAACAGAGCAGGACCCTGCAAGGCACTCACAGTTTACAAAAGTCCTTCTGTGTCCTCTGTTTCTTATTTTTACAAGAAAAAGAAAACTTTATTCTCCTAGCCATTCCCCACGTTTCAAAGAGCAAGCTCAACCAGTTCACAGGGCAACAGAGTCTATCAGGAAATAGGAAAACAGATAACAATCTCAGACCTATCTTTGAGTTGTTCTAATGAAACTAAGGGCCCCCCAGGTGGAGGATGGTGACTTCATGCTGACCACAAGCACATAGACCCCAGACCGGCTGGAACCAGAAGACTTACATTCCTGAAATGTCAACCTGTTACCTTACCACCAACCAAGCAGAAGAAAGTCACATACCTTGCAGCCCTCACCCCAGATCTTACCTTTGCAAACTTCCCCCCAGGCTACTGGGGAATTTGGGTTTTGGCAGTCTGTAGTAAGCCTTTCTCTGCTCCAGACACTGGCATTTTTGTTTGGACTCACCATGTGTTCATCAAGCACATGAACTTGGATTAGACAACAATTTTAACTTTAACTACCATCCAGCACTGTTTTTACTTTGACACCTCCCTGTAGTGATCCTGTGCCCGAGTCACATTAAATTATTTTCCACTCCTCAGAGCAGTTCTTCCTTCTCCATACCTCCCTGCCTCTACACCTCCCTAAGAATGTTCTTTCACTTCTCTGCCTGGTTGATGCCTAGTCATTCTTCAAGACCAAGCTTATCATTTTTTAGCCAAGTCCCCTCCTTTATATTTTTAAAATCACTAGCTCAGGCCCTTGGAACTTCTTGACTAAATAGATGGCTGTCAACAATCTACATTCTCCAGGTTTCCAGTGTGACCCCTTTCAAATCCATCTTCCATCCACCAGCCAGAGCAATTTATTTAAAACACAAATTTGATCATCTTATCCCTTATTTGAATTATTTATTTAATTAAAACTTTTATTGAGATATAGTTAATAAATATATAACATTGTATTAGTTTAGGGTATTCAACATAATGATTTGATATTGCAAAATAATTTCTGCAATAAGTTTAATTAACATAACATCACCACACATAGTTACAATTTTTCTTTTCTTGTAATGAAAACTTTTAAGATCTACTCTCTTAGCTACTTTCAAATATACAATATAATTTTGTTAACTATAGTCATCATGTCATATATCCCCAGTGAAGTGAAGTGAAGTGAAGTGAAGTGAAGTCACTCAGTCGTGTCCGACTCTGTGGGACCCCATGGACGGTAACCTACCAGGCTCCGCGGTCCACAGGATTTTCCAGGCAAGAATACTAGAGTGGGCTGCCATTTCCTTCTCCAGGGGATCTTCCCAACCCAGGGATCGAACCCAGGTCTCCTACATTGCAGACAGACGCTTTACCGTCTGAGCCACTAGGGAAGTACTTACTATTTAATAACTAAATATTTGTACCTTTGACCACCTTTACCCAATTTGCACCCCCCTCACTTGAATTTTCCCATCAATTTCAGGGAAGAGGTTAAGCTTATTAACATAAAATAGGAAGGTGTATCTTCATCTTTCTCCTACCTATGTCTCTGCCATTTCATCTTTCACCGCTTTTTTCATGCTAGCTTTTCCTCTAGTAAAATCAAATTGCAAAAGTCTCCCTCAAATACATATACCCTGCCCATCTGCACTATGAAATTATTTCATTTTTATGTCTGATTAAGTTGCCCTCCAAGGAACTTTCCCAGACTGCCTTAAAATATATGGGAATACTACATACTATGCGCATCTGCCTCATGCGAAGAGTTGACTCATTGGAAAAGACTCTGATGCTGGGAGGGACTGGGGGCAGGAGGAGAAGGGGACGACCGAGGATGAGATGGCTGGATGGCATCACGGACTCGATGGACATGAGTCTGAGTGAACTCTGGGAGATGGTGATGAACAGGGAGGCCTGGCGTGCTGCGATTCATGGGGTCGCAAAGAGTCGGACACGACTGAGCGACTGAACTGAACTGAACTGAACTGATGCATATCTGCACATGCACACAGACACACATATACACAATATAAATACTATGTATGTGTATATGTGTGCTCAGTCCCTTCAGTTGCGTCCAACTCTGTGTGACTCTATGGGCTGTATGTAGCCTGCCAGATTCCTCTGTCAGTGGGATTTTTCAAGGCAAGAATACTGGATTGCGCTGCCATTCCCTCCTCCAGGGGGTCTTCCTGACCCAGGGGTGGAACCCCCAGTGTCTTCTGCGTGCTCTGCAGCACTGGTGGATTCTTTACTGCTGAGCCACCCAGTAAGCCCCTATGTGTATATATACATATATGAATACTAGTATGTGTATGAAGGAGAAGAGGGTGACAGAGGATGAGATGGTCGGATGGCATCACCGCTTCCATGGACATGAACTTGGGCAAACTCCAGGAAACAGTGAAGGACAGGGAGGCCTGGCATGCTGCAGTCCATGGGGTCGCAAAAAGTCGGACATGACTTAGTGACTGAACAACACATACACACTTCTACATATACACACTTATAGGGAATATGCATTTTAGGCATGCTTTATATATGCATATATATGTAATAAAATAGTTATTAAATCATACATCTTCATTTACTGCATTGTTTTCTATGTATTAAATTTTCTCTATCCCCAGTGAGATTATCAGATTCTACAGGCATGGACCAGGTCTCCTCAACTTAGCCTACTATATGGTACATTGTAAGCTCAGTAAAATGTGAATTGAACGAAGAATTAAAAGGAACCCTGGAACTTTTCTTTTTTTTAAGTATTTTTTCATACAGGTAGTTTAACAACTGAGGGTTTATATGAGTTAGTAAGGTAAGTTTTAAATTGCCAACTCTTAAAGTTGGAAACCAACAGTTATCCATACTTATGTGTGAATAACTTCAAGCTGCTGAATACTGTACCTGGCTCAGATTGGTATGGGTTGAGAAGTTAACTGGAGCAGAGTACTGCACCTTTATTATTCTTATTGGCTGCCCAGAACCTCTGAATACTCTTGTATTTGGCGATTTCTCTACCCTGTGAAATGGGAGCTAAATCTCACTTCCTCAGCCTTCCTTGAAGTTAGGCTCCTCCAATCAGGTACATTTGTGCCAGAGTTCTTTGGGTTTCCCATTTGGCTCAGATGATAAAGAATCCTCCTGCAGTGCCAGAGACCCAGGTTCGACCCCTGGGTCAGGAAGATCCCCTAGAGAAGGGAATGGCTACCCACTCCAGTAGTCTTGCCTGGAGAATTCCATAGATAGAGCAGACTGGCTGAGCAACTAACACACTTGAAAGGGAAGCTAGAGAGGTGAGAAAGCAGGTAGTATCCAGTCTAGCAAGAGTGAGGCAGGAGTGTTAAGATTCCCAAGGAACGGTAGCAGAGATTCTACTGGAAAGGTCCTTGTCCCAGATTAGAGTCAGTGGTAGCGGCTGTGAGGTTTCTCTGGTAGGGTTCTGCCATATGAGTTGGACACTGTTCTTCCAGGCCTGGTTCTCCCATCTTTCATGAGATTCTGTGAGTTACTTAATGTCCTTTAATAAGTTTTTTTTCTGCTGAAACTAGCTAGAATACACTCCTACAATTCTATCTAATGCCATGGAGTAGGAAGTAGGAAGAAGTAGGAAGGAAGACAAATGTATACTTAACATGGTTCTATAGAGAAGCCAAACCAGAAAAAGGATGGGGGGCTTTGGTCAGGGGAATAGCATAGATTCTTGGAGGAGGAGAGATGAAGAAGCAGATATGAAAGTAAATGAGAACCAGCAAACTATACTTACCTTGAGTTTTGCTTGTAGTATTGATCAGAGCCGTTCAGTTCAGTCGCTCAATCGTGTCTGACTCTTTGCGACCCCATGAATCACAGCACGCCAGGCTTCCCTGTCCATCACCAACTCCCAGAGTTTACCCAAACTCATGTCCATTGAGTCGGTGATGCCATCCAACCATCTCATCCTCTGTCGTCCCCTTCTCCTCCTGCCCCCAACCCTTCCCAGCATCAGGGACTTTTCCAATGAGTCAACTCTTCGCATGAGGTGGGCAAAGTATTGGAGTTTCAGCTTCAACAGCAGTCCTTCCACAGAACACCCAGGACTGATCTCCTTTAGAATGGACTGGTTGGATCTCCTTGCAGTCCAAGGGGCTCTCGAGTCTTCTCCAACACCACACTTCAAAAGCATCAATTCTTCGTCACTCAGCCTTCTTCACAGTCCAACTCTCACATCCATACATGACCACTGGAAAAACCACAGCCTTGAATAGACGGACCTTAGTTGGCAAAGTAATGTCTCTGCTTTTGAATATGCTATCTAGGTTGGTCATAACTTTCCTTCCAAGGAGTAAGCATCTTTTAATTTCATGGCTGCAGTCACCATCTGCAGTGATTTTGGAGCCACCAAAAATAAAGTCTGACACTGTTTCCACTGTTTCCCCATCTATTTCCCATGAAGTGATGGGACCGGATGCCATGATCTTCGTTTTCTGAATGTTGAGCTTTAAGCCAACTTTTTCACTCTCTTCTTTCACTTTCATCAAGAGGCTTTTTAGTTCCTCTTCAGTTTCTGCCATAAGGGTGGTGTCATCTGCATATCTGAGGTTATTGATATTTCTCCCGGCAATCCAGATTCCAGCTTGTGCTTCTTCCAGCCCAATGTTTCTCATGATGTACTCTGCATATAAGTTAAATAAGCCATTATGGACCTAAAAATTCCTTATCTATACTGAGCAAGAAATACTGGTACCATGATTCATTTAAAAAGCTGCAGACTTTAGTCTTCTCCAATTTGCTCAAGTTCCCCATTCCAGATAAATCCCTGATTCCTCTCATGCAGATAGGGCTCTCATTGATATACCTCTTTTCTGCGTAAAACCTGCCCCTCTTTTTGTGAAGAAGAGGAAGAGAAAGATAGGAAGGAGAAGAGTATAAAGAAATGAAAGAGCAAGGGAGAGTCAGAGTGAGGAGTGGAAAAAATGCTGGGGAGAGAAGAACATGTGCGAATATCCATTTGGAAAAGGAGCATTGCACTTTTTCTTTTAACTGTCTCTTCTATTCTTGCCTTTCCTCTCTTGCTTAGACGTTCATACAGTACTGAGAATTTTCCCATTTGAAAAGTCTCCCAGAACATATTTCTTTGCAAATATTAAAGCTCTCCTGTAAATGCATTGGGCTCCCCTGGTGGCTCAGTGGTAAAGAGTCCACTTGCCAAAACAGGAGACGCGGGCTCGATCCCTGGGTCAGAAAGAGTCCTTGGAGCAGAAAATGTGGCTCATTCCAGTATTATTGCCTGGGAAATCCCAAGGACAGAGGAGACTTGCGGGCTACAGTTTATGAAGTAGCAAAAGTGTCAGACATGACTTCCAGCAACTAAAAACAACAATAAATACTAAGTTGAATATGGATCGTCTAAATAAATGTGGGATTTTTTAGAAAGTATGTTCATATATTCAATAAATATTTATTGAGACCCTTTATGTGCCATGCACTAAGCTTGGGAGCAGTGCTGAATAAGATAGATAAAGGCCTTTGGGAGCTTTCATTAGCATTGAGCTCATCTATACTCTCATGTTTCATAATCTATTAAAATAAATGTCCTCTGTTGAAATCATAGCAGTGGTAAAATGGCAGATTAAAGTATCTATCCCAAGGTTACATACAGGTAGGTGCTTAGAATAATTGCTTTGTAATGATAAAGTGATGATACTATTAAAACTCTGAGTATAGGCAAGGTAATTTCTTGTACTTTATAAGGCAATGGTAAAAATAAATTTTTATCAAGATTATTAGAAAGAGCTATAAATCAATCAATTGGGACCTTCTAGATAGACAAATAGATGTATTTAACCTGTGAGTATGCTATTAGTGTTATTGAAGATACATTTCCCTGCTTCTGATGTTTTTATCCATTTGACAGGAACCCATTAGCATGTATATGAGTAGAGCTTGTGATCTTCTGCGAACCCTGCACTCACTCCACCTTGGGGGTATTATTTGAAAAGAGAAGTGGAGCATGAACAGCTCAGCTTCTTCTTGGGATACAGTTAAAGAGAGAGAGAGTACCTGCTTATCTCTCTGCTTCTTTTCTGGGAACAGGCACTGCCCATGCTGGGGCTAATGGAGGGGTCTGCCCAGTTTCGGCACTGCCTGCAGCTGGGGACGTATGTCTGAATAATGCTAGACTCAGTATTAGGAGGATGATTTGGTTAGATAGTATCACCAACTCAATGGACAGGCATTTGAGCAAACTCCCAGAGACAGTGAAAGACAGAGGAGCCTGGCATGCTGCAGTCCATGGGGTCACAAAGATCAGACATGACTTAGCAATTGGACAGCAACAGTATTAAGAATCCCACTTGCTCAGACATCAACCCTCCAATGTAACCTTCATTCTCAACAAAGGCGATTTCTTTTGGCTCCCACATGAATTGCTCATGACTTATTTTCCCACTGATTCAGAAATCAAGTGAGGAAAAAGGGCCAGTTATTAGCCCTTCAAATTCAATAAAGTTTGTCCCAACAACTAAGTAAAGAAAAACTTAAAACAGTGGAAAAAGCCCAAAGTCTGACATTAGATCTGGGTTTTGAGTCCTGGCTATGGGGTCTTGGTTATGCCACCTAGCCTCAGAGAATCACATTTCTTTTTTAGTGCTAAACATGATAATATGGTGATAATGTGGCCTGTAATGTTGCAAAGATGAAAGATAACTTATGTAGGGAGTTCGCTGGTGGCCTATTGGTTAGGATTCCCAGTTTTCAGTGCCTTTGCCCAGATTCAAACTCTGGTCAGGGAACTGAGATCCTGCAAGCTTTATGGTGCAGCAAAAATAAAAAATCAGCAAAATAAACAAACCTTATGTAAAATACCAAGTACAATCCCTGGGATTTAACAACAGTAACTGGTAACAGCAGCAGCAGTAGCTAGTGATTTGGGGTATCCAGCATTGGGAGAGTTGAAAAAGTATTTCTGCTTTCATGAAAATGACTCTCTGTAAAGAGATAACATTAAACTTAATTTTAAAACATTTTAAACTTTTAATTTAAAACATCTTTATCACATAGATAAAAAATACACTTCTCACATGAAACACTGCATATTTTAAAATAATTTGTTCACTCAATAAATTCCGTGAAATTCAGGGATATAATAACGAGGACAGTTGGTGTGAAAGTGATTACTTTCAGTTTGTTAATCTCTTTTGGTTATCATAGAGGAAAACTTGACTTAGCCCTAAGGTCTTCTTTGAAGTCAGGCATGATGAGAGATATGCTGGCAAAAAACAAATAAAAAATCCTACTTCTGTAGACATTTTGTATCCCCTCATTCTTAAAGTTAATGTTCCATGTATGGGATTGTCTGTGAGTCAACATAAGATATCTGTTTTTTCCCCCTCATAGGCATCCTCCTGAACACAATTTTATCATCTTAACCCATCTCTGCTGATTTCAATTCATCATTGGCAAAGGTGTGGAATGTTTTGTGGCTGGATAACAGATTTATGAAAAGAACCCAGCTATGTTTCTATTATAGTTCTGATGCATGTTTTCCAAGGTTCACTGGGTTTAGAGATTTCCTTGTTTTGCTCAGATAAATTAAAAACTTCTACATGAATTTGTGACCTATAACTCTACTGGAAAATAATGTAAATTGATTTAATTTAGATTATGCTATTTGTTATGAGGATACTCTCTTTGTACTTTCTTTGCTGTCTAGAAGTTTATGTCTAGAATATTTTCTCTACAAACAGATTTTTTTTTAATCTGTAAAGCAGGTAAAACTCTTCATTGTGTCTGTTAGTGCTTTTGTAGTTTATATCATTCTAAAACAAAAATCTACCCATCAGCAACAACACAAGTAAAACTAGAAATAAAGAATGAAAACTAAAACAATTCTTTTTTGCAAATGACATTTTCGTAGATTGTAAGAGTTCCATGCATAAGCCTTTGTCTATAGAGGGTTCATATGAAGAACCAACCTAAGCAGAGATAGAGTTCTTTTGGACTGGAATGCTCACCCACAATGTAAGCCTTAAAAATACATCCAATATAAATAACTAAAAATTTGTATCTGGTCAACCTAAACAACCAGGGATACTTTAATAACTAGATTGATTCTTGGCATAATGAAATTAGGTGATTTTCCCCCCTACTCTTAAGCAATACTTCCTGAACAAAATGCTCTATTATTGAATTCCCAGGAAATCAGATTTTTAGACTACTATGTCTCTAGCATCTTCTCCAGTTTCCCAGTATGGTAAACAACTTATTTAATGATCTGTTTTTTTTTTTGTTGTTGTTGTTGTTTTTTAGCAAATATACTAATTAGAATCATTTAGTGGCAAGGGTCAGAAACTCAACTCAAAACGGCTTAAGCAAAAATAAGAATTTACTGACGTGTTAATCCAGAGTTAATGTAATTTATGCATGGCTGGATCCTACTGCTCAAACCAATGCTATTCAGTATAAACACAGTGAAAGCCACAAATGTGAACCACATATGTAATTTAAAATAAAATATTCTATTAGCTATATAAATAAGAAAAAAGAGACACCTGAAATTAATTTTCCTAATATATATTATTTGACATCTATGCTTGGCTGGCCGCAGAGTCCGCCGAAGCTCTCGCCAGCGGCTGAGGCAACTGAGTGGAAACCTGCTTGGATTATTGCGGCTGCGGCGCCTTCGGTTGTGGTGGAGGCAGAGGTTCAGGCAGCGTGAGTATTATAAGATTATTATTATTTTTTTTTTTAATTTTTACTTTATTTTACTTTACAGTACCGTATTGGTTTTGCCATACATTGACATGAATCCACCACGGGTGTATACGAGCTCCCAATCCTGAATCCCCCTTCCACCTATAAGATTATTTTATAAGAGCAGCCACCGTGGGAGGATACCCCACGTCCAAGGTCAGGAGCAGCTCCTGTGCTTCGCTGGGCAGGCTGTGTGGAGATACCCCAAGTCCAGAGAGACCCCAGTAAGATGGTAGGCACTGGAGCGGCTGTGGGGAGATACCCCACGCCCAAGGACAAAAGAGAAGCCCCAGTAAGAAGGTAGGAGAGGTGAATTCGTGTTTAGAATCAAACCCCATTCCCGCCAGAGACGCTTAGAGGGCTCAAAGAAACCTTGTGCTCACCAGGACCCACGGACCCCACAGAGACTCAGACAGAACTGTGTTTGAGCATCTCCTGTGGATGTACAGGTTGGCAGTGGTCTGCCGCAGGGACGGGGCTCTGGGTGTGAGTATGGCATAAGTCCTCTTGGAGAAGGTTGCCATTAACCCCACCACAGAGCTGCCAGAACTTACAAAGGACTGGGAAATAGACTCTTGGAGGGCGCAACAGAACCTTGTTCACCAGGACCCAGGAGAAAGGAACAGTGACCCCACAGGAGACTGTCCCGGACTTGCCTGTGGGTGTCCGGGAGTCTCCCGCGAAGGCATGGGTCGGTAGTGGCCTGCTGCAAGGTTGGGGGCACAGACTGTAGCAGTACATGCATGGGATCTTTTTCAGCAGACTGGTTCCAAATAGGAAAAGGAGTACGTCAAGGCTGTATATTGTCACCCTGCTTATTTAACTTCTATGCAGAGTACATCATGAGAAACGCTGGGCTGGAGGAAGCACAAGCTGGAATCAAGATTGCTGGGAGAAATATCAATAAACTCAGATATGCAGATGACACCACTCTTTTGGCAGAAAGTGAAGAAGAACTAAAGAGCCTCTTGATGAAAGTGAGAGAGAGAGTGAATAAGTTGACTTAAAACTCAACATTCAGTAAACAAAGATCATGGCATCTGGTCCCATCACTTCATGGCAAGTAGATGGAGAAACAGTGGAAACACTGGCAGACTTTATTATGGGGGGCTCTAAAATCACTGCAGATGATGATTGCAGCCATGAAATAAAAAGACACTCCTTGGAAGAAAAGTTATGATCAACCTAGACAGCATATTAAAAAGTAGAGATGTTACTTTGCCAGCAATGGTTCATCTAGTCAAAGCTATGGTTTTTCCAGTAGTCATGGATGTGAGAGTTGGACTATAAAGAAAGCTGAGTGCCCAAGAATTGATGCTTTTGAACTGAAGTGTTGGAAAAGACTCTTGAGAGTCCCTTGGACTGCAAGGGAATCCAACAAGTCCATCCTGAAGGAAATCAGTCCTGAATATTCATTAGAAGGACTGATGTTGAAGCTGAAACTCCAATTCCTTGGCCAACTGATGTGAAGAGTTGAAAAGACCCGGATGCTGGGAAAGATTGAAGGTAAGGGGAGAAAGGGACAACAGAGGATGAGATGGTTGAATAGCATCACTGACTCAATGGACATGAGTTTGAGTAAACTTTGGGAGTTGGTGATGGATAGGAAGGCCTGGTGTGCTGCAGTCCATGGGTCTCAAAGAGTCAGACAGGACTGAGCAACTGAACTAGACTGAACCATTATTTTCTTTGCCTCTACCATAGTTTCAGTTCAGTTGAGTTCAGTTCAGTTGCTCAGTGGGGTCTGACTCTTTGTGACCCCATGAATTGCAGCACGCCAGGCCTCCCTGTCCATCACGAACTCCCGGAGTTCACTCAGACTCATGTCCATCGAGTCAGTGATGCCATCCAGCCATCTCAACCTCTGTCGTCCCCTTCTCCTCCCGCACCCAATCCCTCCCAGCATCAGGGACTTTTCCAATGAGTCAACTCTTCGCATGAGGTGGCCAAAGTACTGGAGTTTCAGCTTTAGCATCATTCCTTCCAAAGAAATCCCAGGGCTGATCTCCTTCAGAATGGACTGGTTGGATCTCCTTGCAGTCCAAG
>SJYT01055743.1:108689-128832 GCA_006410635.1 Cephalophus harveyi | reverse complement strand
AAAAAAAAAAAAAAAAAGAAACTTGTTAAAAAAAAAAAGAAAGAAAAGTAGGCAAGGAGGAATCAGCAGGATTCTGCAGGAGAAATGTTCAGTCCAAGGTTTGAACTTATTAAATTCTGCCAATCCAACAGAGAAGTCTGAAAGAAAGGTTACTCATTAGAAGAGTCCTTTGTTAAGCAGAAGTGATGCAACTTGTATACCACAGTTTACTCAACTATCTGCTGGATCCAAAGAGTGGCCTTGGCTCACAGTTTGTGATGAATGAGAAAGACCTCGTAACCACGCTCTGCAGAGCTGGTCAAGGATGCTGTCCTTGCATCACCGTAGCACATCCCTGTGAAGTTCAGTCACGCCTGACTCTGAGCGACTCTATAGACTGTAGCCCACTAGGCTTCTCTGACCATAGGGATTTTCCAGGCAAGAATACTGAAGGAAATGGAGTGCCATTTCCTTCTCCAGGGGATCTTCCCAACCCAGGGATCAAACCTGAGTCTCCTGTGTCTCCTGCATTGCAGGAGGATCCTTTACAATTGAGCCATCTGGGCACATTGGAGATGCATAGACTAATAAGAAAGGTGTATGTTAATCAATTTAGTAAGCACAGTTCTTTGAGAAACAGGACCACTGGCCAAAATTCTAAATAGTGTGTTTTTAAATTAGAAAGGTTTTGCTTACTGAAGTATCTAGTGGTTACCAGCAGAAAGTGCTCTAGTGGCAAATGGAAGGAGAGATATGGAAATAAAATCAATATTCTGTTCAATAAAACAAAAATAAGCAGTTAACCTGCATGCATACAAATCTTCGAAACAAATGAAACACAAAACCATTTTCGAAATAGGATAAAAATTCAAGGATAAAAGGAAATAGATGATGAGCATAAGTAGAGTGATGCCAAAGAAAATGGAATAAAGGAAGGACCTAAAAAAGTCTTTTCTAAACTGGAACATATATTAAATAAACCATACAACCCCTAAAATAACTATCACCTCCAAGAATGAGTTTGCCAGATGTGCAAGTGAGTATGTGGAATTAAAACATGTAATAAATCTGTAAGTTCGGATGTGATGTTCTCTGGTGTCTGAGCCCTTCTGCCTGAGATCCTGAGTAATGAAAAGTTTACCAATGGCTTTTACTTTATTTGACAGAAAAAGAAGTATTTGTTATTAAAACTGTCAAAATCTGGATAGAGAAGATAAGTGGATTCTCAGTACTGAGCATGCAGTGTTCACATCAACTTTAGAATGAAGAAAGAGAGGATCTGCTATGGGACATTGACAGCAGAATCACACTAGTCAGTATCAATATAGGTTTTGGAGGAAAATCACAATTGTCACTGTCATTTTCACTCCTTGGCTAGATTTGCTCTATTAAATAAAGTGATATTTATAAATTAAATCTTCTCAAATTATAACATAAACAAGTTTGTATTTGCATTTTTTCTTTTCCACTTTCAGTAATAAAATCTAATGTTTAGAGCTTTTCATTTGTTGACAGCAAGGACTGGAAGAATAGAACTAAAATGTTCAAATTACTGAGATTTCCAGTGACCTCTTTCAGGTTGGCGCATTGGAACAGTTACTTAGTGAGCCAGCACCACAATATGTAATTTAGTAACAAAAATGGTTACTGGTTACAAATGAGTTGTGCCATCCTTAGTGGACTGTAGGACTGATTTAGTTTCCTCCCTCAAATTTAAAAATATTTAATTCAAGAAACTGGATCATGATGGCAGATTGAGTAAATAAAGGCATGTAACTCTTGTTTACCTGAAATACTCTAAAAAGATGAAAAACGCATTTTTTAAAAAGATCTCCCTCCTTTGCTGGCAAACAAGAGAGTCATGAGCCAGGTATAAACATCATTCTGTCAGAATCAGCAGTTCTCACATAACCCAACTATAGGCAATTACACAGCATAACTGAAAAAAACTATAAATACCCAGAAATAGACCTATCAATAAAGGTGCAGTTATTTTATCAAGACATTTACAGCATTTTGCTAAAAAAGTGTGAGAGATCTGAGCAAGTGGAAGCAAGTTCACTATTCCTAAATGTGAATACCTTTTTGTGAAGATGTCAGGTTTCTTCTAGCCTCCCTTCCTATTGATTTATAACTCAGTGCAATCCCAAACAAAATACCAAGTAAAATAATCAGCATCAGTGATTTCTCCACAAAAAGAAGTTAATTTCAAAATCAATGACCACCATGAAACTTTGGAATTACATAGCTAGGTTCTTTCTTGGCTTTTGATGTAAGAATAAAACTATTTATTTAGCTATGAACTGGGACATTTCCTTATGCCTAGAATTTTAGAACACCTAAAAGTTCCTTCCCAAGAGAAGTTCCCATGGACGACCAAGAGACCATGGTGTGGTCTCTTTCATAGGAATCACTGTGAAAAGACGAGATGTAAACACATGAAGAGATGATTAAAAAATTGGCTAAGGATCTGCACGGTACCTGTGTGGAGATGATCAACAAAGAGGGTGGAGCTGAAAACTCTGAAAGAATGAAAACATCAGTTACTTTAAGAACTAGAAATGGTATCTTTGGGAACTTGGGTCATAAAACCAATCATTAAAGGAAGAAAATCAGGTAGTTGGGGCTGAAAAGTATTGAACACATTTCCTGAAACTTTGACTTTCTTGCTCCCTCCCTCTCTTCCTCCTTCCTCTCTCTCTCTCTTTGCTATTTTAGTAATATCTTCTGGAAGGGGTGTGTATATGTAGAGAGATTGGTGGAGAGTGGTGTTGATGTAATTAAACAAGAAGGCCACTAGACCGAGATGGCTCTCAGGCTTCAGGAGCGCATGGAAGCAAACCAAAATCTAAGTCAGACTCAATGCAGCCACTAAGTCTGAGGAGATAAAACCCAAGAACAACCTATCGCGTAGCCAACTAGGCTTTCCTGCTTAAGGCAACTGTCTAAACTGTAGCCAATCAATGTCCTTGCTTTGCCTCCTCATCTTCTCTGTAAAACGGTCTCCCCTAATTCCGGTCAGTATAGCCCTCCTCACTACATTGGGTTTCATCCTACCCAATTCAAATTGATGTATGCTCAAATCAACTCTTGAAAATTAAACGTGCCACAGCTTATCTTTTAACAGGGTTGCTTAACAAGTTAAGAAACTACCCAATTCCTTTTTGCATGTTTACCATCTGCCATCTACTAAAATATCTTCTGTCATGAAAGGGTTCCTCTGCTGAAGATCCCATCCTCATGAGATCACCAGAACCGCCTGGAGGCCTTCTTAGCTACATCGTTGAAAATTTTGCAGATGGAAGGGAAACAAATGCCTATCACAGCAGTTGGGGATGCTAAAAGATACAATGATATGGGTGCCAGGTTGACTGAATGTTGATTTAATTCTTGTAAAAATTGTTTGAATAATATAATGATTCAGAAGTTGTATAAGGGTTTCAAAACAGTGCATTTAAATTGTACATGTACAATATGATAGAGTCTGCAGTATAACAGATTCTATGCAGCTATACAAGTGTGAACTTAATTTTGAAATTTCACTGTATGTTATGTTCACTCATTCATGCAAAACTCTATAAATGAGTCTATTTCCCTTATTGTCAAATTATATTATTTAGGCCTTTATGTACAGTGTTTTGGGACAAGTATAAAATCTGTAGTATATAGAAATAGGCATGGTAAAAATCATCACAGACACTTGTAAAAAAGAGGAGCTTACAAAACACATGTCAAGATGTAATGTGAGGAAAGGGCATCAGGGTTACTGTTAGGTGAATAATAGCTAGTAGCAGAAAATACATTCATAAGTTCCATCCTTGTAGACACACCTGTAATCTTTCTCAGTCTTCCTTGGTTGGAATTAATATCTCCATTTCCTTCTCATGTTCTTTTGCTTCCCAATCCCTACTTTTAACATATTCTATTTTATATTTCAATTTTGTGGTATAAGAAAATATCTCCAGTACTAGGCAGTATTATTTATTTTATCCATCCCAAAGGTATCACAGGGTAAATAACTCTTTAAGTGGGTCAAAGCAGCTTTCACACAGTTCTTATTGGGTCATTTCCAGAAAGCTTCAGAAAAAATAAAGTAAGAAGAAAAAAAAAAAGGAGGAGAATCAGCAATTTTCAAAGATTGCCTGAGAACTAATTTTTGGAGGCATTGAAAATTGCTTAGAGTTTTTTTTAATGGTTTTTATGCCATTTTTGTTTTTAAAAATGAAGCAAAATATTTAAGAAGATTATACATTTAAAAATATGAAATTTGAACCATGAAACTAAAAAACTAAGAGGCTCACAAATTCAAATTTGGTGTTAGCATATGATTGGCCTGCTACAGGTTAGAGAGACCATTCCTTTTGCAATGGAATTGTGAAGGATGATTTAGAGAAGCCAGGGAGAGAGAAACAAGAAGGAAGGCTACATAAATGTTTTAACATTGTTCTCTGTTCATTTGCCTTTTGTATTTTTTTCTTAATGAAATGCCTTCTCTCTCTCTCTCTTTTTTTTTTCACCAAAGCAAAGTCTCATGCTTCCTATACAACCAAAACTTTATCTTAACATCTGCTGTGCTGCACACATGGGTATATTTATCTTTTTCTTCTCTAAGAGCCCATATTTTTTTATGCAATTAAGTTGGTTAGTGATGTTATGATAATATTTATTGTACAGACACTGGAATGTTGTTAGAAGCCAAGAGGTTCTAATTAAAAGCTGAGAAGCTGGCATACTCATTCAAGTAGCCTCTCTGGTACAGATAGTATGCATATTAATTTTTTGATAAATAGAATTAATTAGCAACACACTTTCACATCCCATAAAAATGTGGGCTCCTGTAGTATGTTACTGGGTTTCCTTGATGGCTCAATGGTGAAGAATCTTCCTGCCAATTCAGGA
Source organism: Cephalophus harveyi (assembly GCA_006410635.1). Lineage (NCBI taxonomy): Eukaryota > Metazoa > Chordata > Mammalia > Artiodactyla > Bovidae > Cephalophus > Cephalophus harveyi. Next base: position 123,954 of record SJYT01055743.1, on the reverse strand, counting down.
GACACGGGTTCTGTCCTTGGGTTAGGAAGATCCTCTAGAGAAAGAAAAGGCGACTCACTCCAGTATTCTTGCCTGGGAAATGCCTGGTAGGGTACAGTTCATGGGGTTGCAAAAGAGTCAGACACAATGGAGTGACTAAACAACAAGAATGAATATGTTACTACTTGGCAGCAGATTCTGAATTTCAAAAGAGACTTCATAAAATCTTTACCAGATATTGAATGAAACTAATGAAATAGCAGCACATACATGATAATCAACTTTACAGTAACAGTACTCAGCCTTTTAACAAATTTAGAGTCCTTTATATGTGTGTATGAACAGTATGAAAAGGCAAAATGATAGAATACTGAAAGAGGATTTCCCCAGGTCAGTAGGTGCCCAATATGCTACTGGAGATCAGTGGAGAAATAACTCCAGAAAGAATGAAGGGATGGAGCCANGTAAAGAAATGCTCAAAATTCTCCAAGCCAGGCTTCAGCAATACGTGAACCATGAACTTCCAGATGTTCAAGCTGGCTTTAGAAAAGGCAGAGGAACCAGAGATCAAATTGCCAACATCTGCTGGATCATGGAAAAAGCAAGAGAGTTCCAGAAAAACATCTATTTCTGCTTTATTGACTATGCCAAAGCCTTTGGCTGTGTGGATCACAATCAACTGTGGAAAAATCTGAAAGAGATGGGAATACCAGACCACCTAACCTGCCTCTTGAGAAATCTGTATGCAGGTCAGGAAGCAACAGTTAGAACTGGACATGGAATAACAGACTGATTCCAAATAGGAAAAGGAGTCCATCAAGGCTGTATATTGTCAACCTGCTTATTTAACTTCCGTGCAGAGTACATCATGAGAAACGCTGGGCTAGAAGAATCACAAGCTGGAATGAAGATTGCTGGGAGAAATATCAATAACCTCAGATATGCAGATGACACCACCCTTATGGCAGAAAGTGAAGAGGAACTAAAAAGCCTCTTGATGAAAGTGAAAGTGGAGAGTGAAAAATCTGGCTTAAAGCTCAACATTCAGAAAACAAAGATCATGGCATCTAGTCCCACCACTTCATGGGAAATAGATGGGGAAACGGTGGAAACAGTGTTATACTTTATTTTTATGGGCTCCAAAATCACTGCAGATGGTGATTGCAGCCATGAAATTAACAGACACTTCCTCCTTGGAAGAAAAGTTATGACCAACCTAGATAGCACATTCAAAAGCAGAGACATTACTTTGCCAACAAAGGTCCATCTTGTCAAGGCTATGGTTTTTCCTGTGGTCATGTATGGATGTGAGAGTTGGACTGTGAAGAAAGCTGAGCACCGAAGAGTTGATGCTTTTGAACTGTGGTGTTGGAGAAGACTCTTGAGGGTCCCTTGGACTGCAAGAAGAGAATGGACTGCCAGTCCATTCTGAAGGAGTTCATCCCTGGGTATTTCTTTGGAGGGAATGATGCTGAAGCTGAAACTCCAGTACTTTGGCCACCTTATGTGAAGAGTTGACTCATTGGAAAAGACTCTGATGCTGGGAGAGATTGGGGGCAGGAGGAGAAGGGTACGACATAGGATGAGATGGCTGGATGGCATCACGGACTCGATGGACGTGAGTCTGAGTGAACTCCAGGAGTTGGTGATGGACAGGGAGGCCTGGCATGCTGCGATTCATAGGGTCGCAAAAGTTGGACACGACTGAGCGACTGAACTGAAGTGAACTGACTATGTGGGCATCAGAGTCATGGTGAGGAGGCAAAACTAGTTTTGATTTGGGGAAGACTTGTCTATGTAAATCACTGTATTCAAAATTCTTTGAAAACTGTGAAGTAGCCTCACTTGAGCTTTGCCAATGTTAGTTTTAATCTCTTTCTTAAAATGATCACTTTTTCCATGTTACAGGTATTACTGTCCCCAGAAGATATGTATCTCATACAGGCTTCATCAGTGGAACTTGTGATCATTCTTTCTAAAGAATTACATTCTAAAGGCCTAAAGTCAGATGAAGAGATGCCCACCTTCAGATATGCCTTCTGCTTATAGTGCTTGTACAGCAAATACTTACATGGTTATTACCCGTATATTCATGATCCTGTGTATCATCTGTGACTATCATCTTAGCACAGTTTCAGTCAGACATTTTATCCTGTTCTGTTTATCACTGCCTTCCATTTTCACTGGTTGTTGAAGTTTTAAACCATATCTTTCTGTCCCAGCTCCTGAACTCGTTGTTTCCAGCTGGCATCTTCTTGGACAAGCAGCTCTAGGTTTTCTGAAGCTACATGTTCACATGAATATCATTAAATGTCTCCCTCCTCCTTCTGCTGCTTTGCAGTCTTCAGAGATGACTTTCAGGTGTTTTTTGAAGTCAGTCAGTTTGAACTGGAGCAATTTTGCTGGTTCTTTGAGCGAACTTGACTGTCCTCCAGATAAGTCACCGTTAGTCCATGAAGTAAAATTTTATAGGACTGGCTTTTTATAGGATTGGCTTTTCTGTTCTCAGCCAAGAAGGTTGACTCTATTCCCCAGTGAAAAGTTGGACCTGTTCAATATTAGCATTAAATTTTGCCAAATAGAGGGTTTGTGGCATGAGAGGACTGGCCTCCACTGCAGATGGCTCAAGGGCATTGAAGGTGTATGTAATGAGTTTTTTCCTCCTGTTGACTTTAAGATACTCTACCCTTCAGGCTGCAAATCCTTTGGCTAGGTCATTGCCCTTCAAAGTATGTCAACGTTTTACTGTGCAAGTAATCAAAGCAGCATAAAGCAAAAATTTCAAGGGAAACTCAGAGATTTGACCCTTGTGTCCATAATTCAGACAGTATCATTGAAGTACCATGCAGCTGACGCAGGAGTAGTTGGAAAGCCATTTTCATAGCCATACACAGGCCCTCTTTGTTTCCAAAGGACACTGAAACTGCCTCTAGCCAGTAGCATCAGGGTTACAGTTCCCTGTCCAAAATCCTGTTTGTGTTCTACTTTAAAACCACTCAGAGCCTGAGAACCAGGAACAGACCATCAGGAAGTAAGGGGGAGGTGGGCTGGTGGTTTTGTACGCTAGTGATATCTAAATTTGATGCAGTCACTGCACAATTACAAAACATTACAATTTGTATAGTACATTGACAAAATGGAAAGGACCAGTTACAGTCAGAGGGATGAACTGTGGCCTCTCTAGGCCTACATGGCCCCACTGGAAGTTTAGGAGATCCAAGCAGTGCTATGCTCAAACCAAACCTATTGAACCAAGAGTAAATAAACCTAGATTTTTGGTCCTTGTTCTGCCTCTTCAATAGCTTCATGAACTGGGTCTTCAAAATTGTAGCCAATATTTGCTAAAAGCAACACAGAACATAAATCATTTTCTTATGCTGTGTCTTATTTAAAACCTGGCTATCCTATGATGCTGGTCATTGTCTTAATTCATCAGGCCTCTATATTAGAATCTCACAACCCGGGTAGCTTAAACAATAAATATTTCTGACTATTCTAGAGGCTGAAAGGTACATGATCTCAGTGCAAACACCTAGGCTTCCTGGTGAGGACTCTCTTCCTGCCTTGAAGTCAGCCTTCTTCTCCTTATATCTTCTAATGGGGAGAAACAGACAGCAAGCTCTTGTCTCTTCCTCTTCTTATAAGTAAACTGATCCCATCATGGGACAATACCCACATGACATCTTCTGTGTCTAATTACCTCCCAAAGGTCCCACCTCCAAATATCACCATACTGGAGTTGGGGGCTTACGGCTTCATGGTAGGAATTTGAGGAGGACACTTTTAGTCTACAACACCATCCTATAGGGTCATTAAATCTCACAAGTGACAAACTTATGTTAAATGGTTCTCCTAGGACATTGACTATTACATTATAGTTGGATTTTGAATCAAAACCATCTGTCTCCAACTATCATTTTTTGTTTAAAACCATTGTATATGGCTTAATAATTTCACCCTACTTTGAAAACAAATAATTTTCCAACAACATTCTTTTTGACTCTTAATACAATAGCAAAGCAACCATTTTTAACACATGTAGTATTTACCCATTTCCTTTTCAAGTATTAACAGAATTATTTCTATATGACAAGTACTAGTGCCGCAGCAAAAAGGAGCTCACGGTCTGGTCAAGGGGACAAGTTAACACACAATTACAGTTTGTAAAGGTGCTATAATAGAAACAATGTAAGCCTGGGAAAGTGACCCAGCAGCAGAGGTTGGGAAGGGGAATGGGCGAAAAACTCAGTTAATGTGGGAAAATATACCTGCTTCCCTGGTGGCTCAGACCGTAAAGAATCTCCCTGCAATACAGAACACCCGGGTTCAATCACTGAATCAGAAAGGGCCTCTGGAGAAGGAAATGGCAATCTGCTCCGGTATTCTTGCCTGGAGAATTCCGAGGACATAGGAACCTGGTGGACAACAATCCATGGGGTTGCCAAGAGTCAGACATGACTGAGTGACAAAGAGTTGAGAGCTGGATACCTAAATTGAGTTTTGAAAGATGAGTAGGAAGCAATTTTTGATGGTGTGCCCAAAAGATAGAATTTTAAAGATAAAAGAAAGTGTTCATGTGAGAGCAAACAGAAATAATACAGTGCTTTGGGAAACTAGATGCTTTATGGGTTAAGAATTGGGCATGACAGTGAAAGTGGTAGGATATGATTTCACTAGACTGTCAAATAGTGATATTTTACAAATTGCACATTTTGCTAAAAAACTATAGACTTTTGGTTACAAGGAGGAACCCTAAAATATTTCAAGGAAGGGAAATAAGATGATCAAATTTGATTCATGGAATATATTAATTTGGAGAAGAAATTGTGAGAGAAAGAGCACTGTAGATTGGAAAAACAGAATGCAGGTAAGTTGAAAAAATATTTTAAAAAAGGATTGAAACAAAGGCTGACATATGAATAGAGTACTTGATAGAGTGGTAAGGGAGTCAGAAATCAACAGGATGTATGAATGACTGTACTTAGTCATGGTAAAGACTAGAAAGTCGAAGATAACTCCCAAGTTTCTGACTTGAGCAACTTTGTTGAAGTTCATGCCAATCACAGAAGAAAGGAAAACAGGAGGATGATCAAGAATGCATGTGTTTATTTGGGGTGAAGAGTTGGGGTTGAAGCACCACTGAAAATAAAAATCTAGTTCTAGAAAGAACTTAGGCAAATACAAAGAAATATTTCTGAGGTCAAAGTTTTACTTAATGGAAAAGGTATAGTTCTGATAACTTATGAAAGTGTGTAGAATGAAAGTCAAAGAGCGGAATCCCAAGATTTAAGAAATTAAAAGAGAATTGAGCTTGCAAAAGAGATTGTGAAGCACTATTTAAATTTTTTTTTTTTTTTATCTAGGGTATAGCCAACTAGCAAACAGTATTGTGTGAGGCACTAACTTTGACAAGACTTGTTCACAGGGGTTCTCTCTACTTCTCTTATTCACTCTGCAGTTGAAAAATCTCTGGCTTCTGCCCTAAAGTTTCCATTGGACTGGCACCTGCAAATTATCTTCATTGTTGAATCAAATGTGTGCTTCCAAGTCCTAATTTTATTTGATGTCTCAACAGCTTATCACAGTTGATCTCACATGATTTCAGACACTTCGTTTTCTTTATACCTGACAGTCTTCTGAGAAAGTGAAAGTGAAAGTTGTTCAGTCGTGTCCAACTCTTTGTGACCCCAGGGACTATACAGTCCATGGAATTCTCTAGGCCAGAATACTGGAGTGGGTAGCCTATCCCTTCTCCAGGGGATCTTCCTGACCCAGGTATCAAACCAGGGTCTCCTGCACTGCAGGCAGATTCTTTACCAGCTGAGCCATGTGGGAAGCCCTATTGAGACTTCTTCCTAAGCCTTTGGCTTAAGGCTCTTTTATTGGCCACTCTTCCTCATGTGAACCTTCTAATTTTAGGCTTTCTTCAGACTCAACTGTATACCAGCTCCGGTTTGTGTGTTCTCCCTGCAGCTTCTATGTATTTGGAAAAATATTTACATACCAGTGACATCTAAATTTGATCCTGTACCTAAGCTTCTCTTCAGATCTCTGGACATATTAGACAACTATTTACTCATAATCCCCACTTAGATATCTAGTAGGCATCTACTTTACATATTTTATATATTCTATATTCAATATATTTTATTATATATTCTTCTTATCTCCTTTGTCTTTACCTAATCGATGCTTTTGAACTGCGGTATTGGAGAAGACTCTTGAGAATCCCTTGGACTGCAAGGAGATCCATCCAGTCCATCCTAAAGGAAATCAGTCCTGAATATTCATTGGAAGGGCTGATGCTGAAGCTGAAACTCCAATACTTTGGACACCTGATGTGAAGAACTGACTCATTTGAAAGACCCTGATGCTGGGAAAGATTGAAGGTCAGAAGAGAGGATGAGATAGTTGGATGGCATCACCAAATCAATGGACATGAGTTTGAGTAAGCTCCGGGAGTTAGTGATGATGGGCAGGGAGGCCTGGCATGCTGCAGCAGTCCATGGGGTCACAAAGAGTCGGACACGACTGAGAGACTGAAATGAACTGAACTGAGTATCTAATATATAAATAATTATTGGATTTGGTTTTTCCTCCAGAATGTCACACCTAGGTCCACATTTGCTTATCTTGACACCAGCTCTGAAATCCAAAAGAATCACCATGCTTACCAGAATGGCTCTAAGAGCCTCCTGTTAACCTTCTAAGTTTCACTCTCTCTGTTCTTGCAGTTTATTCTCAATTCTGTGGCTGGAGTGATTATTTTAAATGCAAACCTCATCTTTACACTGCTTAAATCAATTAACGGCTTACTGTAATATGATAAAATTCAAAACCTTGGTGCTCCTTGCAAGGCTTTGCACAACTTTTTTTTTTTCAGCCTCATCTGATAACTCTCTACCTAATATTTAATGTATTTCTCCAAACTCACCCTCAGTGCTCATCTCTCCAAAGTGCTCTCTACCCATGACTAAAAGACTCTTTGTCATGGCCATCACCATGGACATCAGTTGTCACTTATTAGAAGTGCAGCATCTCGGCACATAGAGAGCAATTTAATGTGGAAGTCGAAGAGTCAGCGATGACATCCAGGTTTTTTACTTGAACAAGCAGATCTACATCATTTTATCTCTTCACGCATACTTAAATCTGAGATTCCCTACATGGATGAAACTTCTTTAGAAAAGCCTTCTTTGATCCCCTGATAGAGTGCTTCTCACATTAGAGCAGCATCAGAATCATCTGGAGGGCTTGCTGCTGCTGCTGCTAAGTCGCTTCAGTCGTGTCCAACTCTGTGCGACCCCATAGACGGCCTCTTGACAGGCTTCCCTGTCCCTGGGATTCTCCAGGCAAGAACACTGGAGTAGGTTGCCATTTCCTTCTCCAATGCATGAAAGTGAAAAGTGAAAGTGAAGTCTCTCAGTCATGTCCTACTCCCAGCGACCCCATGGACTGCAGCCCACCAGGCTCCTCAATCTGGAGGGCTTATTAAATCACAAATGTCTGGGTCCCAACCCTAAAGTCTCTTACAGAGTAAGGCTGGTATGAAAGGCTGAAATCCATGTTTTCAGCAAGTCCCCAGGTGCTGTTCATGCTGCAGGTCCAAGGACCACACTTTAAGAAGCCTTGCTCTGCTGAGAAGTTCGCAGTCTTAGCTACATGGTAGGAATACCTGGTGGAGTTTTTTAAAAAACACTGATTCCTGTACCACATCCTAAGTCAGTGAGATAAGCATTTCTGGGACCTTCCTATGGGTCCTGAACTTAAGATGGCAAGCGTTAGCTTCTTCAGATACTTGGGGGACCTATAATAACATCTCTGATTACTAATATCTTAAGATAAAACACTTTAAGATTTTCTTGTCTCTTATTTCTGCTGAAAGTTAAACTCCATGTTTGTTGTTGTAAATTTACAATTTGGAAATGTCCTTCACATTCTAATTAACCCAGTAAAGTGTTAAATTTTTATATGTTGTAGTTAATACAGAGACTTAGCATATTTCAGTGGGATGGAGGGTGGGTTTCTAGAGGATTCGTCTGCCAAGTCACTGTTTTAAATGCCATGCTAAAAAGTTTGAAGTTAAAAAGTAAAACTTCAGTAGAAACATAAGAGAGAAGAGTTGTTATGAATTTTCATAATGAGTGGATTTAAAGTAAATAATCATTCAATCCAGCTTAAGAAAAAAACCAGTGGAGATAGAAAAGGGTAACATTAGGATGTTTGTAATCTCAGAATTATTCTATTTTGGATGCTCTGATACAGTCTTCCTATTGAACCACATTTTCTAGACCTCAAGAATTACTTTTCTTCTGTTGACAAGTTTCTCTTCATATAGGAAAATACAATTGTCAATATGTTATACTTAGATTTGTAAACTACCTATTAATAGAGGTGATTGCTCCAGGCGTGTTGGTTAAACAAATGACTTTTTACCCTTTATTATTTTGACCTTGGGAGGAGTATATTTCGCTTTGGGTCTTCATAATATGCGGGTTTTATGTGGAAGCCAGTGACTGGGAAAGGTTAAGAATTAATGTGGGAAGTTGTGCAATGAAAGCAGTAGATGAATGGTAATGGACTGATTGGAGTTATTGAACCCTCTAAAATAAAGAAAAAATGAGACATGCATGGATAGGGCTTGCTTCAGCTGCACATATACTAAAAATGGAATGATGCAGTGAAGATCAGCATGGCCCCTGCTCAAGAATGACAAGCAAATTCGTGAAGTGTTCCATATTAAAAAAAAAATGGATTGGACAAAAATACTGGAACTGAGTATATTCAGCTATGTCTAATATATCTCTTTCAGCATTTGCTTTTCATGAACTTCTATTTGAAGATACATGATAAACTATTTATGATAAAAATTAAGATAATCACATATATTTTCAGATTTGTTTGATTTTAAAGTGCTTCATGTATATAAACCAAGAAGAGTGTTTTCTTATGTGGATTATTCAGTACATACTATTATGCTGCTGCTGCTGCTCAGTCACTTCAGTCGTGTCCGACTCTGTGCGACCCCATAGATGGCAGCCCATCAGGCTCCCCTGTCCCTGGGATTCTTCAGGCAAGGACACTGGAGTGGGTTGCCATTTCCTTCTCCAATGCATGAAAGTGAAAAGTGAAAGGGATGTTGCTCAGTCGTGTCCAACTCTTAGCGACCCCATGGACTGCAACCTACCAGGCTCCTCTATCCATAGGATTTTCCAGGCAAGAGTACTGGAGTGGGGTGCCATTGCCTTCTCCGACATACTATTATATGATAATATAATTACATTAACCTCACTCCAGTGTATTCAGAATAAATCTCATCAATATAAGAATAGTGGTTAAATATACGTATACATATTTTCTGTGTTTCAAAAAGTTAAGGATGCAAAAATAAATTATTAGGTAGAAATTTACATTCGAACAGTAATTCACCTAGAAACAAGTGGAATGACAGAAATATAAATTAAAAGACTCGTAAGAGAACAGTTTTGTTTTTGTAAAAGAATTTGTTTTACAAGCAAAGTGACAAATGGCTTAAAGCAATATTCTTGTTGCTAGGCTCCTAGATCCCTAAACAGACCTTATACTTTTTAGGTTTAAGCATAACAAACTGAAACATTATAAAGATACTTAGTAAAAAAAAGAAGGTGACTCATTACAAAAATTAGAATTTTGCTTTTCTACTGGTTCTTGAAACTGTATACAAGAGATAATTCTTTCTTGAGATTTTCTGCCTTTTTTGTTAATCACTTGACTTAACAACAGTCTCACTATGTGAATTTTTTTTTATTAAAAAAAATACAATATTATTTAAATATTCTCTTAGGTTGTAACTTATTATTTCTTCCATGTTAGAAACAAGCTATTTTTTTTGGAAACATTTTTCCACTGTTTCTGTCTGATGAAAAATATAAAGTGGCTAGTTTTGATGAATCAATCCAGTATAACAACAATAGATTAAAAAACTTGATTTAAATGTTAGAAGAATCTTACCAAGTGGTATAGGTACAGTATTGAGAAAGGAATTTCAAAAGACAGAGCAATTTTCTTTTTCTTTTTTTTTCTTTTTTTATTACTCATTGGCTATGTGACTGTGGGCAGGTCATGTCTCCTGAAATTTTTCAACTGCCCCACTTTCATGATGACATAGATTCCTTGGGTGCAAGACAGTCAGAAACTTTGAGGTCTTGATATTTGTGTTTATGTGTATGCATATAGTTTTGAAATGGGAATTGAGGATGCTGTCATTGAGCTATATCACATTAAAAAGATACAGAGTCGACTACAACTTATGAAGTGTAGATTTAAATTTATTTTAATTTATGTATTTTTAAATTTTATGTATTTATTTTGGCTGTGCTGAGTATTTGCTGCTTTTCTCTGTTTGTGGTGGGCAGGGGGCTTCTCTCTAGTTGCAGTGCACAGGCTTCTCATTTCAGTGGCTTCTTTTGTAGCAGAACATGGGGCTCTAGGGTGTGTGGGCTTCAGTAGTTGTGGTTTCTGGGCTCTAGAGCACAGGCTCAGTAGTTGAGGCACACGGAGCTAGTTGTTCCACGGCATGCGGGATCTTCCCGGACCGGTGACTGAAGCGCTGCCAGGTAGGTTCCTTACCACTGAGCCACCAGGGACGCCCAAATTTTTGTCTTTATGCAGCATGTGTGTGTGTTTTAAGGGGAGTGAAATCAGTGTAAAACAAAGATTACCATGATTAAAATAGAAATATATTAAGAAATGAGTGTAAAAGCAAGTGGAGTCTGGCCTAAAGAAAAATGTGATAGTTAAGAAAACAGACAGTGTATTGATTCTTCTCTGCAAGAATTGGTGTGTGATTTTTTTTTTTTTCCCTGAAAACCTTCTGTCAAAAGTCAAGCTTAAATTCTACTGGAGGTGATGAGCAGATCATGAAAATCCAAAAGCACACACAAAAAGAACTTAATAAACAAATACTTAAAAATATATATATAAATAATATTATATATATTATATAAATAATATTATATATATATTATATATAAATATATAAAAAATATAATATATATATATGTTTTATATATATATATATATTTGGCTGCATCAGGTCTAAGCTGCAGCGTGTGGGATGTTTTGTTGCAGCTCGCAGGCTCTTCTGCGTAGGCTTCTCTGGTTTGGTGTGCAGGCTCCAGAGCCCATGTGCTCTCCAGCTGTGGAGCGTGGGCTCAGTTGGTGTTGTTCAGTGGCTCAGTCCTGTCCTGCTCTTTGAGACCCCATGGACTGCAGCATGCCAGGCTTCCCTGTCCATCACCATCTCTCGGAGCTTGCTCAAACTCATGTCCTTTGAATCAGTGATGCCATCCAATGATTTCATCCTCTGTCATCCCCTTTTCCTCCTGCTTCAATCTTTCCCAGCAGCAGGGTCTTTTCCAATGAGCTGGCTCTTCGCATCAGGTGGCCAAAGTGTTGGAGCTTCAGCATCAGTCCTTCCAGTGAATATTCAGGATTGATTTCCTTTAGGATTGACTGGTTTGATCTCCTTGAAGTCCAAGGGCCTCTCAAGAGTCTTCTCCAGAACCACAGTTCAAAAGCATCCATTCTTAGACACTCAGCCTTCTTTATGGTCCAACTCTGACATGCATACATGACTACTGAAAATCACAGCTTTGACTAAATGGACCTTTGTCAGCAATGTAATGTCTCCGCTTTTTAATATGCTGTTTAGTTTTGTCATAGCTTTTCTTCCAAGCAGTGTCTTTTAATTTCATGGCTGAAGTCACCATCTGCAGTGATTTTGGAGCCCCCCAAAATAATGTCTGTCACTGTTTTCATTGTTTCCCCATCTATTTGTCATGGAGTGGTGTGACCGGATGCCATGATCTTAGTTTTTTGAATGTTGAGTTTTAAGCCAGGTTTTTCACTCTCCTCTTTCTCCTTCATCAAGAGGCTGTTTAGTTCCTCTTTGCTTTCTGCCATAGGGTGATGTCATCTGCATATCTGAGATTATTGATATTTTTACCGGGAGTCTTGATTCCAGCTTGTGCTTCATGCAGCCTGGCATTTCACATGACGTACTCTGCATATAAGTTAAATATGCAGAGTGACAATATACAGCTTTGATTTACTCTTTCCCAACTTGGAATCAGTCTGTTGTTCCATACCTGGTTCTAACTGTTGCTTCCGGACCTGCATACAGATTTCTCAGGAGGCAGATCAGGTGGTCTGGTATTCCCATCGCTTGAAGCAGAAGTAGATGTTTTCTTGGAATTCTCTTGTTTTTTATATGACCCAGTGGATATTGGCAATTTGACCTCTGATTCCTTTGCCTTTTCTAAGTCCAGCTTGAACATCTGGAAGCTCTGAGTTCACGTTCTGTTGAAGCCCTTGGAAAATTTTGAGCATTGCTTTGCTAGCATGTGAAATGGGTGCACTTGTGTGGTAGTTTGAACGTTCTTTGGCACTGGCTTTCTTTGAGATCAGAATGAAAACTGACCTTTTCCAGTCCTGTGGCCACTGCTGAATTTTCTAAATTTGCTGACATATTAAGTACAGCACTTTAACAGCATCATCTTTTAGGATTTGAAATAGCTCAACTGGAATTCCATCACCTCCACTAGCTCAGTAGTTGCCCCAAAGCATGTGGGATCCTAGTTCCCTTACCAGGGATTAAATTGGTTTCCCCTGTATTGGAAAGCAGATTCTTAACCACTGGACCACCAGGGAAGTCCCCCCATAACAAATAATTTTAAAATTTTATACTACATCAAATTGTAGCATGAATATCCCATTTAAAACAAAATCCAACTTTTGGCTTTCGGCTTGGAGGAGGCAAAGGTGCAACTTTCTTCAGTCGTTTGGAACCCGGGTTCATCTGACATCAGCCGCCTCCACCATGCTGCCTAAGTTCGACCCCAATGAGATCAAAGTCGTGTACCGAGGTGCACAGGTGGGGAAGTCGGTGCCACGTCTGCCCCGGCCTCCAAGATCGGTCCTCTGGGTCTGTCTCCAAAAAAGGTCGGTGATGACATCGCCAAGGCAGCTGGTGATTGGAAGGGTCTGAGGATTAAGGTGAAACTGACCATTCAGAACAGACAAGCCCAGATTGAGATGGTACCTTCTGCTTCTGCCCTGATCAAAGCCCTCAAGGAACCACCGAGGGACAGAAAGAAGCAGAAAAACATTAAGCACAGTGGAAGCATCACTTTTGATGAGATCATCAACATTGCCCAGCAGATGCGGCATCGGTCTCTAGCTAGAGAACTTTCTGGAACCATTAAAGAGATCCTGGGGACTGCCCAGTCTGTGGGCTGCAATGTTGATGGCCGCCACCCTCATGACATCAGATGATATCAACAGTGGCGCAGTGGAGTGCCCCGCTAGTTAAGAACTGCAAAGGAAAAAGAAAAATAAAGGATCATTTGACAACCAAAAAAACAAAAACAAAAACAAAAATCCAGAAGAATGACTTCAAACTCCCTGTTATAAATTCCCCCCAAATTTTATCATCAGCAGTTATTGCTTAGTGCATCTCTTCACAAGTATCACAGATTTCTTCTTTAATTAGCTAATTGCAGCATCCAAAAAGTTCTAATGCAAGCTGTTGTGGTTAAGTGGGTCCAAATAATGCTGAGTTCCTGAATCTACCGTTTGCAAATCTTGTAATAGTAGATAAGCTAGTGAGTCTCTATTTTTCCCAATCCTCCCATGTACAGAATATTGGCATTAGTATGTAGAGTTATTCTGAGGTTTGAAAGCAATTCCTCATGTAAAGTATGTGAAACATTGGGATAATAAAGCACAACACTAATGAACTGATTAGGTCATTCAATGAAATCTAATTGTCTAGATGCTATTGACAATGAGCCTGAATTTATTTAACAATGACCCCCAGAAAAACCCTGCTACAGTGATAAAGTGACCTTTGATGGGCACATTTCTTGAGAGAAAGAGGGACAGTCTTTGTAGGGTAATAGCTTAAGAGTAATCCACACTAAAGAGAAATCAAATAACATTGTGAAGGAAAGAATTGTGGGGACCAAGAGAGGAGTTAAATGCATTTGATAATAGTAAAATGTAGTAATTAGAAGACATTTATTTGCATATTTATTCACTTTATTTTAATGTACCTTGTTTAACTGTAAATTAATTTTAGCAGTAGCTGTGTTTAACAATTGAATCAGCAGAGTTTTGAAAATTCAGTAGTACAGTTGACTCTCCTGAGTTGGTACAATTGTCTTTTGTACCAAACCACTGAGGGACACTGATTGTGAAGATGCATGAGTGATACTTACACATGTGCTTTGTTATCTCAAAACAGGCATTACAATCAAAGTTCTATTCACCGAATATCTGGCAAAAAATATCTGCATATTATCACACCATCTAGAAACCAGAGTCTAAGACTCATCTTCATCATTCCCTGACAATAAAAATAATGTGGATAATTTCTTCTGGATTATGCATTCATATATTCCCTGAACAGAAAATATGTCCATAAAATAACCATTTACTTGTAATTATTGTTATCTATTGTAGGCTACACTTGATTTATTACAATAATCTGAATTTTTTTGTGGGATTTTATTTTCCTATGACATATTATGTATAGCATTAGAATTCAGAAAATAAATTCATTGATGTGTATAAACATGATTTTTTCCATTCTAAAACTAAGACTTCATTAATTTTAATAACATCTGTTTTCATCCTTCTAAAAACAATGTTACAATACAACATAAAATGAACTTTTCATTATATCTCAAGTGAAGGAATCTGTACATGTATTTTTTTAAAACTTCTCTATATTAAATACAAAAATAAAGAAAATGAACTTACACTTTTTTGAATAAGTCAGTTGGTTATCCAGTAAATATTTAATGAGCAGTTACAGTGTGCTTGTTAAATTATTCCAGGTATGAATAAAATAGAGCACATCTTTGTATTCATTTTAGGGCTTGCCCTTCATTTCATGTTGATTCATTTACGTTTGTTCTTTGAAAAGAAGAGGATTGCAAGTGAAATGGAGAAGGTATTTTAAAGTGATGAAGGAAGGACCTTAGGAAAGATAACATTTGAGTTGATGCTGAAGTAAAATAAGAAACTGTGTCATGCACATATCTAAGGACGAGACTATCTGGAAGAGAATTTCAGGTAGAGATAGTTCAGTTCAATTCAGTTAAGTCACTCAGTCGTGTCCGACTCTTTGCGACCCCATGAATCGCAGCACGCCAGGCCTCCCTATTCATCACCAACTCCCGGAGTTCACTCAGACTCACGTCCATCGAGTCAATGATGCCATCCAGCCATCTCATCCTCTGTT
>SJYT01055743.1:28486-107448 GCA_006410635.1 Cephalophus harveyi | reverse complement strand
TTTTGTTGACCATGATGGCTACTCCATTTCTTCTGAGGGATTCCTGCCCACAGTAGTAGATATAATGGTCATCTGAGTTAAATTCACCCATTCCAGTCCATTTTAGTTCGCTGATTCCTAGAATGTCGACATTCACCCTTGTCATCTCTTGTTTGACCACTTCCAATTTGCCTTGATTCATGGACCTGACATTCCAGGTTCCTATGCAGTATTGCTCTTTACAGCATCGGATCTTGCTTCTATCACCAGTCACATGCACAACTGGGTATTATTTTCGCTTTGGCTCCGTCCCTTCATTCTTTCTGGACTTATTGCTCCACTGATCTCCAGTAGCATATTGGGCACCTAATGACCTGGGGAGTTCCTCTTTTGGTATCCTATCATTTTGCCTGTTCACACTGTTCATGGGGTTCTCAAGGCAAGAATACTGACAGGGCAACCAAGACGGGCGGGTCATGGTGGAGAGGGCTGACAGAACGTGGTCCACTGGAGAAGGGAATGGTAGAGATAGTGGAAAGTGCCAAAGCTCTGAGGCAGAAGTTTGTTTGGAGAATTCAAAGGACAGAGGGAAGTGAAGAAAGCTGCATGCGTGCCCAAGTCGCTTTAGCCATGTCTGACTCTTTGCAACCCCATGGACTACAACTCACCAGGCTTCTCTGACCATGAGATTCTCTCGGGAAAAATACTGGATTGGGTTATCATGCCCTCCCCCAGGAGATCTTCATGACCCAGGGATCGAACCGGAGTCTCATGCATCTCCTTCATTGGCAGAGAGTCTCTTTACCACTAGCGCCACCTGGAAAGCAAGCTGGAGCAGAGTATAATGAGGAGAATAGTAAATGGAAGAGAAAACAGAATCACAGACTGGATCAATAATTGCTAAGCCCTGTTAGGATATATCACAATATTAAAACAAAAACAGGGAAATTATGACCCCCAACTGTCCCTTTATAAAAAATATATATGAGAAATAACTTTCAAATAAAATTGTTATTATTAATAGTATAATAATACAAGTGAACAGGAATGAACATAGTGTTATTCCTGTTAAATTAACCTGCATTTCCATCTTCTGTGTACATTTTTGTTATAATAACCTTCCTTTGAAGAAATTTGCTTCATTAATTCATTTATTTACTGAGTATTTTTATGCATTATTTTAGTGTCAGACTCTTTTTTAGGAGTAAGAAATAAGACTGTCTCTTATACACATCTAGATGTGTATAAGAGACAGATATACTCTAACACATTTTGATTCATCATTTTACATGCAATTCTTTTAAAATACTATATCTAAAACTTTAGAATTTTCATGACTATGATTATATGTTTCAACATATGTGGTTGAAATTATAAAAGACTTATTTAAATATTGCTTATCTGTAATTTAAAACGTTATTATGAATAAAACTGGAAGTTCAGCTGTAGGAATATTTCCATGTAAAACAACCTGAAGATAGTATGCCATGGACTCACTTGGGATACTTTGAGCTGCAAGTAATAGAAACCTCTCCTCAAAGTGTCTTAAACAGTAGGAATATTCATTAATTCATTTTTATGCTGAACTAGAAGCTAGAGTTAGGCAATTCTAGGCAATTTAAAGGCTCAACAAGTCAGAATGCTACTGAAATTTATATTATACATTTTTTTACTCTTTTTCTCTGAAGGCCTAAGGATTGTTTTTGTTCCTTAATGTATCATGTCTTGGACCAATCTAAGAGAGAAGCAATTCTCAATGCGTGTTTCACCTCCTCATGCCTCTTTCTCTTTTGAATTGATATGAAAACCTCCATCAGGTCTCAGTAGAAATTTGTCACTGGCAAAGAAGGACAGAGTTCCTCATTTTGGACATCCATGATTCAGGATCTAGTGTGGGGACAAAGGCTCATTTTACCTAGCAAATTATTTGCCTAATGTAATCTTTTAAAAATAAATTTATGATTCTGTTAAAAAGGAAAGTAAGATTGGGGAAAATTGCTATTGAGTGGGCAAAAAATATCGTCACTTTATGTTCCTCAGTTTATTTGAATTGATAAATCTTTTATGCAATAGCAAAGATAAATCTGTGAACTAGATTAATATAAATGAGTACAGCTCCAAAGAAACTATTACTAACTGGAGTCTAAAATTGACTGTTACTTAAGTTATGTTGAAAGTAATAATTTAGTAAATTGTGAAATTATATCTTGTTAAATCTATACTGCTTCTAAGCATTCACTTTGTTAATTTTTATGTAAACTGTTTAGTATAATTTTTGTATCTTTCCATTATAACCAATTTCTAAAATCTAGTATTATTTTTAAAATCTTATGTGATCATTATTTTAAGTGATTAAGAATTGACCTTTCTAGCTAGTTAGTCACTTCCAGAGGATTTTTCAGAATGAGTGACAAGAAATTTAAGTTAGTACTGGATATTATTCACCAATATTTCAATCATTATTATTAATTACCTGAGAACCACCTCAAGAATTTTTATAAACTATCAGCTATCTCCATGAACAACGTATATGTGTATAAACTATGCACATGTTTTCTACAGTGAACACTCTCTATAAAATCCATTTAAGCACCCCTTAATTCTACAAGCCTCAGGGATTTCCCAGGTGGTGCAGCGGTAAGGAATCTGCTTGCCAATGCAGGAGATGTGTGCTCGATCCATGAGTCAGGAACATCCTCTGGAGGAGGAAATGGCAACCCACTCGAGTATTCTTATTTGGAAAATTGCACGGACAGAGGAGCCTGACGGTCTACAGCCCACAGGGTTGCGAAGAATTGGACATGACTGAGTGACTGAACACACACACAAGATAGGAATTCTGATTTAAATTACTATTTTAAAAATCATCTTTTATAAAAAAATCATCCATTAAAATCACACGTTGAATTCTTTTATGGATAAGACAGTCTCTTCATAAATCCTCCCCCATACAATCTCCAATTAAGATTCCTATTCATTTTATAAGACACTACTGATTTAATAATTTTTTATATGTGCTTGAACAGATGCAGTTCTTATGATAATATCAGTTCTGTTTGTAATCATTCCCACGGTCTATGCTCTATTGAAGTTAGTTGACCTTTGCTCTGAGCAAGAATAAGTAATTCATCTCATAAATTTTCATGAAAAAATATAACTCTGCTTTCCTCACATCTAATATTTAAATCATGATCCTTACCATTACAAGAAGTATGATCTGTAAATCAACTATACTTCAGTGAAAAAAATGCTGAAGATAAAGGTATGATCTGTACACTTTGAGACTTCAAATAATAAATTTATATTCAATCAAAATTTTATTTTGGACATACGTTACTTGAAAGGAACAGTCTAAGAAATTATTAAAAACCTTTTAATTTCATGTTCCCACAGCACAAAATACCTAGAATCATATCTTACTATGATAAAATATATATATTTGAATTGAAATAGGATTTATCAGTGTCCTTAGTCATTAAAAAAATGGTAACATAGGAAATGTTAAGTTTTGAATAGTGATTTTTGATGCTTTTGGCAAAATATGGTTCCAGACAAATGTGCCTTACAGAAAAATATTATTGTGTCTCCAGAATAAAATATTTAACTTTATACATTTGTTGATATGATCTGTTTTATTGGACAAGAAAATGCAACTGAAAGTTTTATGTATTTCTTCTGAAAAGTATTGTTGCTCAGTCGTGTCTGACTCTGCGATCCCATGGACTGTAACACTCCAGGTTCCTCTGTCCATGGAATTCTCCAGGCAAGACTGGAGTAGATTGCCATTTCCTACCCTAGAGGATCTTTCCAACCCAGGGATCAAACCGGGGTCTCCTGCATTGCAGGCAGATTTTTTTTTTTTTTTTAAACCATTTGAGCCACCAGGGAAGCCTATCTATGAAGGAGACTCAAGCCTTGTATCTGCCCATCCATTTCAATCAGCCCAACTCCAGTGCCTCATAGATATTACTCTAGCACTCTTCTTACTTGCTGTTTTCCTCTCTTGGATGTCATTTCTAAAAATGCATTTAAAAATCTTTTCAGGGACTTTTGGACATGGACAACATATTCATATTTTTAACCAATTTGAAATTGTGTATGTGTTGAGGAGGTACAGATAACATGCAGAACCTCCATGGTTTCTGTGTTGTTAATTGCATCCGTGAGCATTAACACGTTTGCCTACTCGGGTCCTTGTGTGTTGTGTGCAGGTTTACATACGCTATAGCTGGGCAGAGAGGCCATAAAAACAGTAGAGGAAAGAAAAGGCAAGGCACAGATGTTTCATTCATGGATTGTTTGTTTGGGTTCTGTCTAGGTGTATCATATGTATTATTTCATTTTTGCAACAATGCTATGAAGCTGGTATTAATCATCATCCTAGTTTACAAATGAGATAACACATGTTACATGTATCAGATGTTTCAGAGAACATACATATTATATATATTTTTTAATGTCATGAAAGAAAGAACACGGCCACTCTTACCAGTCTCTCTGCTTGGTTAAATTTTTCTCAGAATTTGAGTATTGCATAAAGAAGATTTTAAGTGGAGAAAAACATTTTTACCACCAAGGTTAAGAATAAAACACTTAAGGGAGTTTTGGACATTTCACAAATCACTAACTTTATGTTTCCAAAATAAGTGCAAGTGATTATTTTAACATTGAGGCTAACTCTTTGTAACATGCAGGAAAAAGATCTGATTTATTACTATTTCTTTCATACTGTGGAAAATATATATTCATCCCCTACTTGATTGGCACAGAATAAAATGCATGGAACAGAAATATTAATGAAGAAGCAGTCTAGCTTTGAAGAGTTAAGATTTGATGAGTAAGATGACTTTATATCATTATGTATGATATAAAGTATGCACACAGAATGCTAAAAAAGCATGCAAGAAGAACATTTGAAGGTCTGAAGTCATCTGGGGCTTCTCTGGTGGTTCGGACGGTAAAGAATCTGCCTGCAGTGTAGGAGACCCAGGTTCGATACCTGGGTTAAGAAAATCCCCTGGAGCAGACTATGATAACCCACTCTAGTATTCTTGCTTGGAGAATTCCATGGACAGTGGATCCTGGTGGGCTTCAGTCCATGGGATCGCAAAGAGTTGGACCCAACTGAGCATGCTTCTATAAAACCTACAAATACAATAGTTTTACTTTAATCATTCTCTATCCTGGTGTAATACTACTAGACTATTCCTGTAAGTTCAGTTCCATTCAGCTCAGTCGCTCAGTCGTGTCCGACTCTTTGTGATCCCATGAATCACAGCACATCAGGCCTCCCTGTCCATCACTAACTCCCAGAGTTCACTCAAACTCATGTCCATCAAGTCGGTGATGCCGTCCAGCCATCTCATCCTCTGTCGTCCCCGTCTCCTCCTGCCCCCAATCCCTCCCAGCATCAGAGTCTTTTCCAATGAGTCAACTCTTCTCATGAGGTGGCCAAAGTACTGGAGTTTCAGCTTTAGCATCAGTCCTTCCAAAGAAATCCCAGGGCTGATCTCCTCCAGAATGGACTGGTTGGATCTCCTTGCAGTCCAAGGAACTCTGAAGAGTCTTCTCCAACACCACAGTTCAAAAGCATCAATTCTTCGGTGCTCAGCTTTCTTCACAGTCCAACTCTCACATCCATATATTACTACTGGAAAAACCATAGCCTTAACTAGACAGACCTTTGTTGGCAAAGTAATGTCTCTGCTTTTCAATATGCTATCTAGGTTGGTCATAACTTTTCTTCCAAGGAGTAAGCATCTTTTAATTTCATGGCTGCAGTCACCATCAGCAGTGATTTTGGAGCCCCCAAAAATGAAGTCAGACACTGTTTAATGATCCAGTGGATGTTGGCAATTTGATCTCTGGTTCCTCTGCCTTTTCTAAAATCAGCTTGAACATCTGGAAATTCACTGTTCACATATTGCTGAAGCCTGTGTGTGTGTGTGTGTGTGTGTGTGTGTGTGTGTGTGTGTGTGTTAGTCGCTCAGTCGTGCCCGACTCTTTGCTACCCCATGGACTGCAATCCACCAGGTTCCTCTGTCCATGAGATTTTCCAGGCAAGGATACTGGAGTGGGTTGCCATTTCCTTCTCCAGGGGATCTTCCCAACCCAGGAATCAAACCCAGGTCTCCTGCACTGCAGGCAAATTCTTTACCGACTAAGCTACTTTACTAACATGTGAGATGAGTGCAATTGTGTGGTAGTTTGAGCATTCTTTGGCATTGCATTTCTTTGGGATTGCAATGAAAACTGACCTTTTCCAGTCCTGTGGCCACTGCTTAGTTTTCCAAATTTGCTGGCATATTGAGTGCAGCACTTTGACAGCATCATCTTTCAGGATTTGAAATAGCTCAAGTGGAATTCACTAGCTTTGTTCACAGTGGTGCTTTCTAAGGCCCACTTGACTTCACATTCCAGTATGTCTGGCTCTAGGCGAGTGAGCACACCATCATGATTATCTTGGTCATGAAGATCTTTTTTGTACAGTTCTTCTGTGTATTCTTGCCACCTCTTCTTAATAGCTTCTGCTTCTGTTAGGTCCATACCATTTCTGTCCTTTATCGAGCCTATCTTTGCATGAAGTGTTCCCTTGGTATCTCCAATTTTCTTGAAGAGTCTCTAGTCTTTCCCATTCTGTTGTTTTCCTCTATTTATTTGCACTGATGGCTGAGGAAGGCTTTCTTATCTCTCCCTGCTGTTCTTTGGAACTCTGCATTCCTGTAAAGACAAATTTTATTGGCTTGGAAATTTGGACCCCTGAGTAATGATTTGAGCAGGATGATGCAGAAGGATAGAAGGCGAGTTTCCCAAAGGGAAGTCTACATCCGCTTGCAAAAGAGGGTGGAAAGGATGCTGAGCAGGCAGATGAGCCTGCCTTTTGTTTACATGCAACCCTAAATTGTGATCTTTTCCTTCTCGCTTCCTCTTCTCCTTCCTTTCATGTTTTCTTTAGGGGACAAAAGAATGTTCTATATAGACAAGTCAAAGTTAAGCAGGACTTTTAAGGACTGAGAAAAGGAACAGAAAGTGCCCTCTAGAGATACTTGTCTGCCATTCCCCATGTCCCCACTTTTATAACACAGAGAAGCTTCCCAAGATTTTCTTTGTCTTCATCCTCCTCTCCATTCTGCTTCTAAAATATGTCCGTATTCATTCAGGTGGAGTACTTTCACTTGTGATTTTGATCCAATTAGCCAATTTTTACAGGAACTGTTCTATATCAGTTTCCTTCATTTTCATTTGTACAAGTCCCAGCTGGTGTACTCAGGCGTGCCCTTTGCAGAGAGAGCAAAACAAGTCTTTCCTTCACTCTTAATACCCTCTCAATCAGTCTTTCTTTTTCTCCTCATTGCTTTCTCTCTCTCTCTCTTTTTTTACTCTATACCTGCTAGGTTCATTTTCTTGTCCCTATTTTTCACCTACACTTTGGTGCCTGATACTGAATACTCCACAGGTTGTTGTTAAAAAGATAACTAGCAAATAAAATTGTTTCGTGTATGTCCTTACTCTTTTTACTCTCATGTTCTCTGTATTTCAGAAAGCACCAGATGGAAACTTTCTTCTCTTTGTTTTTCAAGCACTCCATGTGCGGTTACCCTCCTACCTCTGATAGCTACTTCTCTGTCTCTGCTATGATATTTCTTACCTTCCACACCTCCAAAATATGTGTGTTTTCTAAACTGTTTTTCAACCATTTTTTTTCATTCCGCTAAACATTTCCTGTTTAGACCTCAGCTAAATGTATAGGTATAAGTGTGACTTCTCCACTGAAAACTTTCTAACTTTTGCTTAGGTCCTTCACTTACTATCCTGCTATTGCCTCAACCATACCAAAATGGAACTTGCTTCCCAGCAAGTCAGATCCAAAATAGTGACACCTCTATTCTTGCTAAGAATATCACCTTTGTTTTCTTATCAACCCTCTTATTAATAATTCATGGAGATGCTCCTCGTCACTCAACCTCTGGCTCTGAAAAATCCCTCTTCTCAGTTTTATAGTCAACAGTTCGTGACTGGCTGACCATTTATCTTTTGCCTAGATTAGCATTTCTCAGGATGAATCCTATAGTCTTGCTACTCAAAGTATGGTTGAGAGACCAGCTATATAGGTCTCATCAGGTAATTTTTTGTTTGTTTGTTTTTTAAATTTATTTTTAACTGGAGGATAATTGCTTTATAGTGTCGTGTTGGTCTCTGCCATACCGCAACATGAATCGGCTCTAAGGATACATGTGTCCCCTCCCTCTTGAGGCTCCCTCCCCCCACCTCCATCCCACCCTCTAGTTTGTCACTGAGCACCAGGTGGAGTTCCCTGTGTTATGCAGTAACATCCAATTATCTGTTTTTACATATAATAATGTATATGTTTCAATGCTACACTAGAATTGAAGAATCCTCAGACCCTACTGAATTAGAACCTACATTTTTAATAAGATCCTATTTTTGGTAGCTCAGATGGTAAAGAATCCCCCTGCAATGCAGGAGACCCAGGTTCAATCCCTGGGTCAGGAAGATCTCCGGGAGAAAGGAATGGCCGCCCACTCCAGGGTTCTTACCTGGGAATCCCTAGGACAGAAAAGCCTGGCGGGCTGCACTCCATGGGGTTGCAAAGAGTCAGACACGACTGAATGACTAACACTTCATTTTCTGTCAAATATGAGTTCCATGAAATTTTTTGGAGAGAGACAGGCACTCAGGAATGGTGAAGGAGGGAAGGAAGGAGGCAAGTAAAGAGGGAAGGAGGAGGAAGGAAGGAAGGGATGAGTAGGGAAGGGCAGGGAAGGAAAGGAAGCAGAAGACAGAAGAGAGAATACCGACTGTCTTTCCTCTTAAATATTCACGGTGTGATGAGCTGCTTAAAGCCTTACATAAAGAAAGAATATTTTGCATGTAATATACTTTAGAGGTCTTGTAAAGAGCATATTGGACACTGGTCTAATTCACTGACTCCCTCATTTTCTGTTTCATATGGTAATATTGCTCTTATTCATGATTATCAAACAGGGAGGCCTGGTGTGCTGCGATTCATGGGGTCGCAAAGAGTCGGACACGACTGAACGACTGAACTGAACTGAACTATAAACATTTATGTGACTGTTTTATGTGAACACTTTTAGTAAAAAATGCATGTAATAGCTTTATTATATTATTTTTACACAAAGGTGTTTTTGGTTAAGAATTATATGGTAGGATATTTTTAGAAAAAACTTTCTTGATAGACATTATCTTATTTGAGATGTTACTGAGTCTTTGAGACCCTTTCGTGGTTCATTTAAAACCTACAGAGTTCATCCTGCTGTTGATGTAAGAGAAATTTTATTTTTCTCCTTGGTTGAAAAAAAATACCCTCAGTGTGACACACTCACCTGTCTTACACATTTTCACAATAAAGGCTGTCTTCCCTTCTGGAGATTTCCTATAAAAACATCATGAATTAACAGACAGATAAGGCTGCCAAAGCTACTTTAAACTGGTATCCTATTTGCAAGCTCATTAAAGCCCGCAATGAGATAGGACCTAGTCACCACTCATCTGTCAGTTGATATGTCCAAAGTAAAGATGACACGTGAATGCTTTCTTGTCCAATAAAACTCAAAGCAGCTTAAGGCTTGTATCAGCATTAGTAAAGTGTTTTTATAACCACAAAACTCCAAATGTAACATTAGGCTGTAGAGAAAATGATGATGGAAAAGAAATACAGTTGTATGGGTTTTCTTTTGTTTGCTTCAGTCACTGATATAAGTCATTGAATTTAAAAAATTGGGCAGATGTCAGGTACAGATCAATATACCACATGGCATTTTAAATCAAGCTAAGGGGGCTGATTGAAACAGACATTTCTTATTGTAATTGTTTGGCTTTATTTTTCATTTGCTTAAGTGAGTATTCATTCAGAAATATACCCATTTCTGCATATTAGTTTTACATGATAAAATTTATTATATTAGACAGATTATATTGTAGAGATAAAAATAGGAACAAATTGTGGTAGAATATATATAAAAATTCATTCTTGATTATTCTTAAAATTAGCATTTAATGATTTCCTATTGTTTATAAATTCTCTACTTTGGGGTCCTCAATCAGCACATTCAAAAAGCAATAGCTTAATCTCTCAACAACGACTGATAATAAATAAAAGAAAATGAAAATTTAATTCAATGAGATGATATTGATAATTTATAGCATGCCAAGCACTTCTGCACTCAAAGAATTGATAATTTTCAGATTATCAGATAATTGCATTTATAAATAGCATACTTTTTATTCTTATTACAAATGTTTATTTATATTAAAATATACTTGTAGTGTATTTGCATACAGATAAATAAGATTTGCCATTAAAACTTTCTGAAGTACTATTCCTCTCCTGTGAGTGATTTATTAAATTAGTAATTTTGAAAGTTAGGGATGTCAAAAGGGAAAAATAATTGAAATTATTTTTCTGCTGATCAAACAGAAGTTGAAATTATTCATGAGGTTGAAACACTGAACGCATACTTATTGAATCTAGAGCTGACAGGTACTTTAAATGTTCGCTTTTTCCTAAGGACATTGATCATCTGCAGATACAAAACAATGAAAGGATAATCAGAAAGGGTGTCATTTTTTGTGATGCCACAAAGAAAAATTACCACTGACAGGGCATCCTTTTTCTACAGTCAGGGGGTAGATTCTGGAGAGGATATATCGAGATGTAATATTGTTAAGGAGACAACCTTTCCCAGTTCTTCACTTCTGTGCCATAGTTGATAAAAGAGAAAATAACAAAGCAGTGCCTTGTAATTTTCAAGCATCAATTGAATAGAGAAGCTTCTGGAACCATGGAAAGTGAGGTATGTTTGTTCTTTTAAATATTAACTATAATTAATGAGTAGAAAAGCAGAAAGTAGAAAAACTGAAAAAAAAATTGAGTTCTGAAGCTAGTTGAAATTTTACCTTCCTAAAATTAATGTTTGTGTGTATGTGAACGTTTTTTTCTCTTTTTATACATCACTTTTGGAAATGCCATCAATTGATGGGCACTTAACATATGGGAACTGCAATAATGTGTAAGACATCATTTCTACCCTGAAGGAACTTGTGAAGTGATAAAATTAGCACAATAATTACTTAAATAAAAAGGCAGAATGTAGTAACCTTGAGAGAGGTACAAATATAGCTGGAACTGATTCATGCAACACACAATTCCCATAGATTATATGCCAACACTGTGCAAAGAATAAAAATTTAACTCGGGGGATAAGGAAAATCTTTATAAACAAATCAATTTAAGATAGGAACTAAGGGATTGATAGATACAATTTCCAGTGATAAAGAGAGAACAGGAAGACAACTCCAGGGATACAAAGTTGTCATGATGTGATGTGCATAATGGCAAGTTTAAGAGTATTCAGGTGGCAGAGAATAATCTATTAGAGAGTAAGTGGTGACGCTTTGTTGTTGTTTCATTGCTAAGTCAGGTCCTTCTCCAGGGGATCTAACCCACGTCCCCTGCATTGGCAGACAGATTCTTTACCACTGAGCCACCAGCGAAGCCTGGAGATGCATAAGTAGATGATTAATCTGGAAGTAAAAGTATATCCTAAGTGAAATATCCTGTGCAGGTTATTGTTTCTCAGTGCCAGCTTCACCCATTTTATTGTATTCTCTGTGATATTGGGAATGGGAGTTAACAAACTCCATTACTGCAATTTCTTTACTATCTGGGAAGCGATGGTGTGTTATTGGAAGGTTAGAGATTGTCTTTCTCCCTACAACTTCTATCTGCATCTTTTTAGCATCAGCAAACCGTAGCAGCTCTGAGAACAGGAAGACAACTCCAGGGATACAAAGTTGTCATGATGTGATGTGCATAATGGCAAATTTAAGAGTATTCAGGTGGCAGAGAATGATCTATGAGAGAGTAAGTGGTGACGCTTTGTTGTTGTTGTTTCGTTGCTAAGTCAGGTCCTTCTCCAGGGGATCTAACCCACGTCCCCTGCATTGGCAGACAGATTCTTTACCACTGAGCCACCAGCGAAGCCTGGAGATGCATAAGTAGATGATTAATCTGGAAGTAAAAGTATATCCTAAGTGAAATATCCTGTGCAGGTTATTGTTTCTCAGTGCCAGCTTCACCCATTTTATTGTATTCTCTGTGATATTGGGAATGGGAGTTAACAAACTCCATTTCTGCAATTTCTTTACTATCTGGGAAGCGATGGTGTGTTATTGGAAGGTTAGAGATTGTCTTTCTCCCTACAACTTCTATCTGCATCTTTTTAGCATCAGCAAACCGTAGCAGCTCTGGAGTACGTCTAGAGTCAACCACTTAGCATTTCCAAGGTGGCCCAAGAATTACCCATAAAGTTCCCACAGTATTCCCTCACCTCTTCTTCTTACACTGTAATCCCCAGCCGGGTTCCTGCATGCCACCTGGAGGCCCTTCGGTCATCATTACTGTTGCTGTTGTTGTTCAGTCATTCACCCCTGTATGACTCTTTGCGACCCGTGAACTGCAGCACGCAAGGCTTCCCTGTGCTTCATCATCTCCTGGACTTTGCTCAAACTCATGTCCATTGGGTCAGTGATGCCATCCAGCCATCTCATCTTCTGTCACGCCCTTCTCCTCCTGCCTTCAATCTTTCCCAGCATCAGTCTTTTTTTAATGAATCAGCTCTTCATATTAGAGCTCCAATACTTTGGAGCTTCAGCTTCAGCATCAGTCCATCCAATGAATATTCAGAGTTTATTTCCTTTAGGATTGACTAGTTTGATGTCCTTGCAGTCCAAGGGGCTCTCAAGAGTCTTCTCCAACACCACAGTTCAAAGGCATCAGTTCTTAGATACTCAGCCTTCTTTATGGCCCAACTCTCATATCTGTACATGACTACTGGAAAAACCATAGATTTGACTATACTGACTTTTGTTAGAACAGTAATGTCTCTGCTTTTTAGTATGCTGTTTATGTTTCTCATAGCTTTTCTTCCAAGGAGCAAGCACCTTTTAATTTCATGGCAGCAGTCACCATCTGCAGTGATTTTGGAGCCCAAGAAAATAAAGTCTATCACTTTTTCCATTATTTCCCCATCTATTTGCCATGAAGTGATGGGACCGGATGCCATGATCTTAAGTTTTTTGAATGTTGAATTTTAAGCCAGCTTTTTTCACTCTCCTCTTTCTCCTTCATCAAGAGGCTCTTTAGTTCCTCTTCACTTTCTGCCATAAGGGTGGTATCATCTGCATATCTAAGGTTATTGATATACACATTCCAGGATCTGACTCTAGGTGAGTGATCACACCATCATGGTTATCTGGGTCATTAAGACCTTTTTTGTATAGTTCATCCATGAATTATTGCCACCACTTCTTAATATTTTCTGCTTCTGTTAGGTCCATACCTTTTCTGCCCTTTATTGTGCCCATCTTTGCATGAAATGTTCCCTTGGTATGTCTAATTTTCACGAACATATCTCTAGCCTTTACCATTCTATTGTTTTCCTCTATTTTTTTGTATTGATCACTTAGGAAGATTTTCTTAGCTGTCTTTGCTTTTCTTTGGAACTCTGCATGCAGATGGGTATATCTTTCCTTTTCTCCTTGCCTTTGCCTTCTCTTCTTTTCTCAGGTACTTGTAAGCCTCTTCAGACAACCATTTTGCCTTTTGCATTTCTTTTTCTTGGGGATGGTTTTGATCACCACCTCCTGTACAATGTTATGAAACTCTGTCCATAGTTCTTTAGGCACTCTGTCTATCAGATCTAATCCCTTGACTCTATTTCTCATTTTTACTATATAATAGTAAGGGATGTGATTTAGGTCATACCTGAATGGCCTAGTAGTTTTCCCTACTTTTGTCAATTTAGATTTGAATTTAGCAATAAGGAGTTCATGATCTAAGCCACAGTCGGCTCCCGGTCTTGTTTTTGCTGACTGTATAGAGCTTCTCCCTCTTTGGTTGCAAAGAATATAATCAATCTGATTTCAGGTTTGCCCATCTGGTGATCCATGTGTAGAGTTATCTCTTGTGTTGTTGGAAGAAGGTGTTTGCTCTGAGCAGTGTGTTCTCTTGGCAAAACTCTGTTAGCTTTTGCCGTACTTCATTTTGTATTCCAAGGCCAAACTTGCCTGTTAGTCCAGGTGTTTCTTGACTTCCTACTTTTGCATTCCAGTCCCCTTTGATGAAAAGGATATCATTTTTTTTGGTGTTAGTTCCAGAAGGTCTTGTAGGTTATCATACAACTGTTCAACTTCAGCTTTTTCAGCATTAGTGGTAGAGGCATAGACTTGGATTACTGTGATACTGAATGGTTTGTCTTGGAAACAGAGATCATTCTGTTGTTTTTAAGATTGTGCCCAAGTACTGCATTTCGGACTATTTCATTGGCTATGAGGGCTACTCCATTTCTTCTAAGGAATTCTTGTCCATAGTGTAATGGTTATCTGAATTAAATTTGCCCATCATTAAGTAGTTTTGTTCAACTCCCAGTTCTGATGATACTTTTGAATCTTTTTATTTTTTTCTTGCCTTGGGGACTGCAGCTATTTCTGTTATATCCCATTTTTCCTTTAGCCTTTTGATATCTGAGTAACCAATTATTTACAGTAAGCAATCATGTTTGAAAAGCTTAGCTTGTTTCCTAATTCTTGAATGTCCCTTAATGTATATGAACAGCATCGGTAAATTTGACAAATTAGTGAATGTAACAAAGAGAAACTGATTCAGAAATACAGAGAACAGATCAGTTGTTGCCTGTGGGGAGAGGAAAGTTAGGGGAAATATAGGGGTATGGGATTAAGAGGTACAATAAGCTGTAAGGGTATGTTGTATAACACAGGGAAGATAGCCAATATTTTATAATAACTATTAATTGAGTAAAACCTTTAAAAATTGTTGACCACAATGTTGTACACCTGTAATTTCCATTAGTATTGTGTAGCAACTATCAGTTCAGTTCAATCACTCAGTCATGTCCAGCTCTTTGTGACCCCATGGACTGCAGCATGCCAGGTTTCCCTGTCCATCACCAACTCCCGGAACCTACTCAGACTCATGTCCATCACGTCGGTGATGCCAAGCAACTATACTTCAATTAAAAAAGCATTGGGAGATTTTGCCGTGGATGTGGTATAACAAGTCATGTGCGTTGCAAAGTTTGTCTGTATGATTAATAAAATGCATGATAATCTGGAAGTATGGTATGCATTTGAGAAACTGCTAGTAATTCAGATAAAGCCAAAAATGTGAGTTGGTTTTGATAGAAAGGAAGTCTTTGCTGACATCATTGTTGTTGAGTCACTAAGTTGTGTCCTACTCTTTTTCAACCCCATGAACTAGAGCCTGCCAGACTGCCCATGGGATTTCCCAGGCAAGAATTCTGGAATGAGTTGTTATTTCCTTCTCCAGGGGATCTTCCCCTCCCAGGGATCAAACCCACCTCTTCCACATTGGCAGGGGGATTCTTTACCAATGATCCACACTCAGTGGAGCAGGAGGCCCTGCTGGCATTGTTAAGAGTAGTTTAAATGACACTAAGAACACAGAATACAGAGAAGAGTGTGCTGAAACAATGAAGATATTAAACCAGGCTGTGTATAGTTCTACTGAAAAAAAGGTTTGCTTTGAAAGAACAGAGAAATTCAGTAAGAGACAAAGAAATATGTGTGATCAAAGAGATTTTTATAATCTGGCAGAGAAAAGAACATATTATTTTGAGATGCTAGTGGTTTCAATAAAATTCTAAGGAAAGCTTGATTATAATTAGCATATTGCTAGGATAACTAGGTATTTATATAGTTAGCATTTCTTATGTATATGATAAATCTTTATGTTGCCATAATTATGTTCGTTTATGAATTACTAGTGCTTGAAAAATAAATTTGCTCAGTGAATATTTGAAAGACTTATTCTATATTTTAGCATATCTATTTTCATTAACTTTTATTTATAAATCTAATTTTAAATAGATTTTTGTTGCCATGTTGAAAGGACTTCTGCAATAAAATTTTATTTAACTAGTTATCACAAAATTCCAAGCAACTCCATTACTTGCTCTTGTCATCTCATCTAGATATAGTACTATGAGTGATGTGTTTGTAATAGCAATACAGGAGAGAGAAGAAAAGACTCTAGGTTCCACTCATTGTGGATGAGATCACCATCCTCCCCATCTGCATAAAATCAGGATGCACAAAATCGAAATCATCTTGAAGCAGTTAAGTAGATATATCCATCTCCCAACAACTCCAACAACAGGAAAGAGTTGCCTGTATTGAAAACTTGATGCTTGATAAAGAGAAAAGAATCTCTCTCACACACACACACACACACTCACACAAATTTAATGATATCATATTCACACGTTCTAGAGAGACAGAGTCACCACATGCTACAGATGACCAGATGGGAGGAGTACTAAGAGAATGGGTTCAACCAAGCAGTGGCAAGCTGAGAAAGCAGGACCTGTGGACGAATGCCCCTTGTGGGGTCAGGTGGAGTACACAAAGAGAAGCTGCACGGGGATTACGTTGTTTCTTTGAACGTCACTAGGTCTCAGTCACAGGAAAGTGAATGGGGTGATTTGTAGCAATAGCAAGCCTTATCACACCGGTGCTTATCACAGCCTCTTTGTGGGGATATTGAAGCAGCCAGAAAGTAAAGTTTTAAAATTAGCAGTACAAGTTAACATTCCTCTCATCCAGTCTCAGAAGCAGAGAAGACAGAAGTGGGACTAGAACAGTATGCAAAGAAATGATGGCAGAAAACTTCACAAATTTGGTTAAAGCTATAAACCTAAAAGCTAAAGCTGAATTAAATTTTTTAAAGGATAAACTCAAGGGATCCAAGACACATTATCACTAGACTTATGAAAACTAAAACAAAGAAAAAATTGTCAAAAGTGACCACAGAGAAGCAAGCCATTAATTGTAGAGGACCCACCAATTTGAATGACAGTAGACTTCTTATCTGAAATTTATGGAAGCCAGAAGGAAGGACATGACCTTTTTCAAGTTTTGAAAGAAAAATGTCAACCGCAAATTCTTGAAAATAAACATCAAGAATGAGAAAAAATAAAGACATTCTCAGACAAAAGAAAACTAAAAAAGAATTGTTAGTGAACATTAACTTAAAATTTCACTTTTAAAAGTAAGGTAAATCATTTTAAAGGGAAGTGAGATTTAAAGTTGCCTTGAAGCACTATGTTGTAATACCTAGAACACCCACTGAAAAACATACAGTGCAATGTATCAATATTCAAAAGCACTATGAATAAATCAAGGTGAAGTCTTTAAAAAACAAATAGGAATCTCAGACCGTAAAGTGTCTGCCTGCAATGCGGGAGACCCAGGTTCGATTCCTGGGTCAGGAAGATCCCCTGGAGAAGGAAATGGCAATCCACTCCAGCACTCTTGCCTGGAAAATCCCATGGGTGGAGGAGCCTGGCAGGTTGCAGTCCATGGGGTCTCAAAGAGTCAGACACGACCTGAGTGACTTCACTTCACTATAGGAATGTAAGAAAAGAGAAAAAGAGTAAACCAACAAAATGCAAAACATAAATTATCATCACATACTTAATATCTAAGATATGAATAATTTCTAAAATATAAGTAGTCAAAATACAACAGTTAAAAGACAGATTAAAATAAACCCAATCCAACTATAGCAATTTTATTTTAAACACAACATACACAGGTTGAAAGTTAAAAAAAAAAATGAAATAATATACTTTGTAGATATTAGTAGAAAATTACAGGAATACTTATAGTAATATCAAATAAGGTAGATTTCAGAACATAGAGAATTACTAGATACTAAGAGAGCCCTTACATAATGAAAAAAGGTTCCATTTGCCAAGAATACACAGTGATCTTAACTATGCATGATTGTATACTCAACAAAGCCTCAAAATATATGGCTTCTGCCACTGCTAAGCTGGTTACCACTGTGATTCTCTATATTTTCTGGTCTCTCTAGTTTTCGATGATATTTTGCCTTGTGACCTCAGATCTCTAATAGTTATAAGAAAAGTCATTGATTTCCATTTTTCAGATATGTCTTGATGTGAGGATGGGAATGACAAGTTCTAAGCTCTTTATATATCAAGAGTAACATTTTGAGTCAAGAGACTTATCTTTTTTTCTTTCCATTTAGCACTTCATCCTTAAAAATTCTCCTCAAATATCAAGCACCTAGTGAAAATTTTCATGTCACTTTCTCCCCATTTTTATTTGATTTGATTTGATCTACCTCATACCCTTCTTTACTCTCCTTCTCCTACTTTTACTCATGCTATCACCTTCATCTGTAATCTTTGAATTGCTTGGTGGGCTTTCTATGTTAGGAAGGTGTGTATCGTTCACCTCAGTGTTTATAATGCATAGCACCATATCTGGCATGTAGGGCTTAATTTCCATGTGCAAAAATAATGAATATTATGGTCAATATGATGCCTAACTTTAAGTTACATGTTTTAGTTGGAGTAAAAGGGAAACTAATAGGTATTCTATATACAAGGTAAAAAGTACAAAAATTGCTGAGTGCACAGGTGCTATGTATGAGAGAGTAAGTTTCATGTATTCTAGAGAAGCAGAACTCTGAACTCGATATGAAAGAGTTGCTTGAATCAAACAAAACAAAAAAGGGTCCCAGGGGAGCCAATCTTGAAAGAACAGAGATGACATCTTGAGTGAGAGTGTGAATGTGAGTGACCGCATGGTGGGGTGAAGACTCACTGATCCATATGTTGGAACATTATGTGTAAGTCTGGCTGAAGGTGAGCAGAATGCGTGACAGCATCAACTTTCGTGGTGAAGTGGAAGACGAGGTCATTTGCTCTGAGTAAGAGGAGTGCGTCAAGTGGGAGTCTCAAGGAAAACCCTAGTGTATTATTAAGGAAATGAGAGTAGTGACCGTTGAAAGTGGTTCAAAACAAGAAGGGGCAACTTAAAGGGAACAGAGAAGAGATTCTGGAACAAGGCAACGCGAGAGAGGGTTTGAAGGTAGGGGAGACATAGAGAAGTGTGGGGCCATCATGTGCGCAGGACACTTAGCACTCTACAAAAGAAATAATCCTGAAGCCACCACTGGGATCATGAGAGTGAAAATGGTGAGGAAGCGGACAAGGCAATGTTCAGTCACGTTCAACCCTGTACAACCCCATGAATTGCAACCCACCAGGCTTCTCTCTCCAGGGGATTCTCCAGGCAAGAATACTGGAGTGGGTTGCCATTTCTTCTTCCAGAGGATCTTCTTGCTCCAGGGATCAAACCCGTGTCTCCTACTGCTCCTTGCATTGACAGGTAGATTCTTTACTACTGAACCACTGAGGGAAGCCCCAGATAATAGGTTTCCACTAAAATACTTAGCTTTGACATTGGCATCTATTTATCTCTACTTTCGTATCTAGGTAAAGCGTCTGCTTACAATGTGGGAGACCTGGGTTTGATTCCTGAATTGGGATGATCCTCTGGAGAAGGAAATGGCAACCCATTCCAGTACTCTTGCCTGGAAAATTACATGGACGGAGGAACGTGGTAGGCTACAGTCTACAGGGTCACAAAGAGTCAGACACAACTGAGTGACTTTACTTTCACTTTTGTATCTAGGGGGGAAAATGATGAATTTTGTGGCTGAAACTTGTTGTTGTTCAGTTGGTCAGTCACATCTGACTCTCTGCAACCCCGTGGACTGCAGCATACCAGGCTTCCCTGAATCTATATAACACTAAATATTTTTCATTTTAGCTTCACTAAAACAGTTCTGGCTTCTCATGTGAAGTTTTCAACAGTTTCCTATATTATTCTCCTGGTGCTTGTCTCTTTTTATTCTAGACCATTCTACTCATTATCATCAATGAATCATCCTGTTCTCCCAATGAATTCATTTTTCTGAAGCACATTCTGAGTGTTTCAACATTGCTTGATCAACTGCTAAAGTTCCTGTTGCAGACAAGTGAAACAGATCCTGGCTACTTGACACAAGATAGAATCATTCAACCAATAGAAAATGGTTCATAAATTTAAAAAGCCACAATAAGACCAGGCTTAAGAAAGTTTAGAAAACAGGCTGACTTGATGATCTAGACAGAAACATGTGAGGATGTTTCTATGGAAGTTTATCAACTACAATATCTTCATATAGTTTGGGAAACTTAAATTTCTAGTGAGAGAGTGCTACTGGCTTAAGTTAGTTCTCTTGACATTAGGAACAAGGTATCTTTATTTACCATCCAACAAAATTGTATCCAAAGGAAAATCAGAGTTTGTTACCAGAAGACAGGGAAGTAGAGCTAAGTAGGAGTAAACAGAAACTAAAACAATCCAAAAATCAAAACTCAGATATGTTTTGAATATAGTCCAAAGATCTTAGCCTGATAGCAAAGCTCTTCCTTTTTTATGGCTTCCATATACTATTTTAGTGTCATACCACATTCCAACACATTGTTACATAAATAGCATCACCGACTCAACGGACATGAGACTGAGCAAGCTCTGGGAGATGGTGATGGACAGGGAAGCCTGGCATGCTGCAGTCCATGGGGTCACAAAGAGTAGGGCATGACTGAGCAACTGAGCAACAACATTCCAACATATTGTTATATAAATAAAGTCAGAAAAGAAATAACAGAAAAATGGTCCACCAATTGAATCATGTACTGAGTCGGACACGACTTAGCGACTAAACCACCACCAGTCCTCTCACTTTTACTTCGACACCCTTGGTCTCCTATCTCAGATTAAATGAAATACAGCATTGCTGCAGCTTAACTTCTCTGGCTTTTGGTACTCAGGTGCTTACAAGGTACTTTAAAGCACTCATGAAAGTCTCAGATAATCATACACATCTTTATCAGATGATTGAGATTTGGAAAAGTCAGTGTGGTTTTTGAAGGAAAACAAACAAACAAAAAGACTTACCACCTCTTCTTGAATTTATTGATTTTATTTAGATGTGAGTAATTAATAAATCATTAAACTTTAGTGACTATCTGACATTGAGCTACATGTTGAAGCTATAATAGTAAAAAAAGAAAAGAAAAATTAGAATCCTCCCTCTCATAGAGCTTACAAGTGACATTGGCAAATATTAAGCAAATAAACAACAAATGCACTATTTAATTAATAATTATCCTAAGCCCTCAAAAGGAACACATACTTCTTTTTCAACACCTGGCTATAACAGTTACATAATGTAAAATCAACTGCCTAAAGTGTTTTCAGCATTTGGACAGATCCTCACACAGACACATTTGTTGATACTGGGATAATTATGGCATGTTTCTAGTTTCAGTTTTTTTTTCAAAGAACTAAAACCACAAAGGCAAATGAGTGTCTTTTCCTTACTGAGTTTATTGTGTAATGAGGATGAGCCCACAGAGTAACTGTACTCTTGTAGCCTGTCCCACTGCATGCATGCATTTAAAGTTAATAAGATTATTAAAACACATAAATTAATGGTTCTGTTAATCTTTAATTTGGTATGATGTATATCAGATATAAATTATCAGTTACAATAAATATGCATGTGCCTGAAATAAATTATAAGATGAGAAACGTAGCTTAATTAAGATTTTAAATTGTCAAGAAATCTGCTTCCAAGTAATTTAATGTTAATATAAATTATTGACATTTCAAATATTAGTTACATCCTGTACTGATTAAACATAGATTAATCAGTTTTCTGTTGTATTGCCTTAAGTATTCTAATTTCATATCTTAAATTATACTTCCCTGTTATAAGTAGAGAAATGATAATGCGGAGCTGTTAAGAATATGACTTCTGGAGCCACATTATAAAGTTCTAGGCCCTTCACCATCCATCACTGAATTTGGATAAATTACTTAGATACTCAGTGCTTTGTTTCTTCATCTGAAAACTGGAAATCACAACAGTATCTGCCTTTTGAGATTGTTTTGATTGTTAAATGAGGTACCATTGTGTATTACATAACTTTTAGATTAGTGCCTAGAAGAAAATGATTTCTTTTTGAACATGAATATATATTTTGGTGGATGAAAAGGAAACAAAAAGTTAACATAAAGCTTTTTTAAAAAGCTATCAAGCTTTTACAAAATGTATTTTTTAATAAATCTTTCCAATAAAAATTTTGCCTACTATAGGTGTTTGTTTCTGTAGCTTTTAAAATAATGTCATAATTTTTTTTTCTGTATAAAGTATCATGACATCACAGCTTCCCAGAATTATCATAATAGGTGTAAGCTTTCCTGTAAGCATTTAACGTCAATTCCCATTGATATAGAAGTGCTTATGAGCCAGTACTTCATGGAACTATTCAACCTCAAAAACCATTTTTAGATATATCATCCAGGACAAATACAGTGCCTGGAATTCAGGTCATGCCAACTGAGGAAAAGTGACTGATTTTTAAAAATATGTTTAGTCATTGTCTGTTTTAATTATGCAATTTATTTGTAGGCTGACATGTATTGAAGCCCATTTGCAAATTTAATTTTTCATATTGGCCAAGAAATTTTAGTTTTAAACAGTGGTCTGGGTATATTTATAACTATTTAGTAAATCTGCAATGAAAAATAATGTTGTGTTTCTCCTCATTGTGTTGTTTACTCTAAGAAGAACTACAAGGCTGAATCCCAATAATGCAGTGTATACCTGATATTGGTATACATAAGAAGAATGGCAAGATTATAAAAATTGTTAAGAATGATTAGAAAAAGATAACAGGACACCAAAACACCCCCTCTTTCAGGAAATCTTTCTATATGCTGAGTGTTTTGAGAATCTGACATTTAAAAATGAATTTGCCTTAATAGGCATAGCTGCTTGGGGTGTACAGGTCACATATATGATTTTTCCCCTCCATCAAACTGGATGCAAAAAATTCATAAAAAGCCATCACAAAGAAATGAGTTCAGTTTAAGAAAAAGAAATTTACTTAAGGCTTAGAATGAGCTTCTCTATCTTGTGCATGTACTTAATATTTTCATATTTATATTTATCTCTTGGTAAATATTTATCTCATTGAGACTGAGAAGTTTCATTGAAAAGATACATCCTAAGTTTCTCAAACTAAATTCAAATACCACACAGATGGCTGATTTCATAGTAGTGAAGATAAAGATAATGAATCTTGTTGAAATTTTCATGATTGTATAGCATTTGTCTTTTCAACAAAGTGCTTTGTTAAATTCACCTGAAACAATCTGTATGTATATACATTGTTATCGCATAGTGCAGATAGGCATAATTACTGTTACAGATTTTAATACTGGCTCTTCCTTTCAGGTTACTTTCCACTCTAGAAGTTATAGAAATGTAAGTTTCAGTTTAATAGAAATTTAAGTTTAAATCACATAAAGGATACAATAGAAAGCTTTTCAACCTCTGTCCCTAGTCAAAAATCCCTACATTTCATCTTATGGCCGTCTTTCCTAAACTTAAGTAATGGAAACCATATTTAACCAGTTAAATAGCTTAAAGCTAAAGTATCTATAAATTATCAAGCTAATAAGCTTGAAATTATCCATGGGATTTCCCAGGCAAGAATACTGAAGTGGGTTGCTATTTTCTTCTCCAGAGGAAATCTTCCCGACCCAGGAATCAAAACTGGATCTCCTGCATCGCAGGCAGATTCTTTGCTAAAAGAGCTATGAGAGAATCCAGCTATTAAATGAAGACTTAGGCATTCTCTTTCAAAAACTGCATTTAATAGGATTATGTATTACAACTCCATATCAGTGCAATTGAAAAATCTTTGAGTGTTTTCTCTTTTTAAAATTTTTAACTGAAGGATAATTGTTTTACAATATTGTGTTGTTTACTGCCATACATTAACATGAATCAGCCATAAGTATACATGAGTGTTTTATGTTTGTAAGCCATGTACAAATACAATATACATACAATTTGACCTGTAACTCTAGGAAAAGACAAACAAATAACTCTAGAATGTTAGAGAGAATGACAAGGATGTTGTTCTAGGATTAGAGAATTATTTAAATCCACCTATCTGGTTTCTTAGTAACAAAAAACCAGTCATTGCAGAATAGGTATGCTTTGTCTTCTTTTAAGTCATTGGTCCAATTAATAAAGTGGGACCATACAATGTAAAATGTGACCATTTTCAGGAATTGTCTTGCAATTCACTCTGTGGATGACCACTGCTAAATCAATTACAGCATAATCCACATCTATCATGGAGACAGTCAAATGAATGGCTAGACTGCTAATTTTCCATGTAAAACTTCAGTTTTCAATACTCCAACTTCTCTGTCATAAGCTTTCTATTTTGTGCTTTAAATCATGTTTTGCTGCATTTCCTGTAATGCTTAACCATGTATGTAGCTCAGGACTTCACACAGTGTGGATGCTTTAAAAAATTTCGTTGAGCTGTTTCTTCAGTAACTCATATCATCACTTGTTTTGTCAGACCTCTTTACAACACCATTTACCATCCTTGAAGTAGAGGGGGAATTCTGTGTGATTTTAAAAAGTGTCTGTTGTCATGCCAGCAGTGTGCTTGCTGCCCATAAGTGAATCATGCAGATTCTACATTGTTATTCATTTAAAGTAAATTAAATAACAGGAAAGCCGTTTACTTAAAGCTTAACCTCCAGTGAGGAGGAGAGAAAATAATCATAAAACGTATAGTTCTTGTGTGTGTGTGTGTGTGTGTGTGTGTGTGTGCATGTGAGTGTGAGCATGTGTGTGTGTGTGTGAAAGTGTGTGAATGTATGGGTATGTATGCATGTGTGAATGCATGTGTGGATATGGGGGGAAACTTGCACAGGCATACATGTGCATAAGTGCATGTGGAACTCTACCAGGCAGTGACCCGTGTGCTTTCCATGTGCCGAATTCTTTGATTCTCTAAATCACTCTATGGCGCTGTTATTATCCTTATTTTGAGAGGGACCAAGATGGCAACACTGGCTCCCGAACATCTTGCAGGAGCAGCTCACGGCAGCACCACTTGCACAGCTACATATACAGAGTGGAGAGAAACCCGGAAACTAGCTGAGCAACTCCTCCACTTCAGGTGAATGAGAAAATACCAACATCAAAGTGGGTAGAAAGCGCTGAGACATCCTCTCCCCAGAAACCCCACTCCTGGCACAGAGCCATATACTTAGGAGGGAACCCCTAACTCCTAGCTTCTCTCTGAGGGGTGAATGGTTTGAAGCACACCTCAATGGATCAACTTTTAAGGCTTCCATGTGAGGGACGGTTCTGAAAGTCAAAGGGACTTGTACACAAGACTATCTGGGCTATAGAAAACAAAGAAGCAGTTCTTAACAGGCACTCAAGAACTGACCAAACTATCACCCCGGGGCTCAACACAGGAGGAGCAGGCAAAAATGCCCATGCTCTCAGTCTTTCCTTGGAAGGGATTTTATTACATGCTTCACATGCTTCGCATGATGCTTCCGTCCTCAGGTCTAATTTGCCCGTGTCTAGGAGCAAGCTGTGATTCTCCATGATGTCAGGAGGAGCCAGTGGGCACTTATCACTGCTTCCTTCCTCCAGTGCACTCTAACAATAAAACTAGATCACCAACATCTTTCTGGAAATAGCTCATTTAAAGAGCCTGGGTCCCAGTTTTTATGACAACCACTTGAGGGGTGTGACCATCAGATCGCCTGGCTCTGACAGCCAGTAGAGTTTGCGTTCACAACTCCAACAGAACTACAGCAGAGTTGTTTTGTTCTTTTGCTTTATTTTAAGTTGAAGTATAGTTACAATATTGTGCCAGTTTCAGGTATACAGCAAAGTGATTTGTGTGTGTGTGTGCGTGTATTCTTTTTCAGATGCTTTTTCCATTTGAAGTTATTACCAAATTCAGTATAGTTCTTTGTGTTATACATTAAGCCCTTAATTGTTTTTTGTTTATATATCAGTTCACTCAGTCATGTCTGCCTCTTCATGACCCCATGGGCCACAGCACTCCAGACCTCCCTGTCCATCACCAACTCCTGGAGTTCCTGCAAACTCATCTCCATTGAGTCAGTGATGCCATCCAACCATCTCATCCTCTGTCGTCCCCTTCTCCTGCTTTCAGTCTTTCCCAGCATCAGGGTCTTTTCACATGAGTCAGTTCTTCCCATCAGGTGGCCTAAGTATCAAAGCTTCAGCATCACCATCAGTTCCTCCAATGAACACCCAGGACTGATCTCCTTTAGGACTGACTGGTTGGAGCTCCTTGCAGTCCAAGGGATTCTCAAGAGTCTTCTCCAACACAACAGTTCAAAAGCATCAATTCTTCATTGCTCAACTTCCTTTATAATCCAATTCTCACATTTATATATGATTACTGGAAAAACCATAGTCTTGACAAGATGGACCTTTGTTGGCAAATTAATGTCTCTGCTTTTTAATATGCTGTCTAGGTTGGTCATAACTTTCCTTCCAAGGAATAAGCGTCATTTAATTTCTTGGCTGCAATCACCATCTTCAGTGATTTTGGAGCCCCCACCAAAAAAGTCTGACACTGTTTCCACTGTTTCCCCATCTATTTGCCATGAAATGATGGGACCCGATGCCCTGATCTTAGCTTTCTGAATGTTGAGCTTTAAGCCAACTTTTTCACTCTCCTCTTTCACTTTCATCAAGAGGCTTTTTAGTTCTTCTTCACTTTCTGCCATAAGGGTGGTGTCATCTGCATATCTGAGGTTCTTGATATTTCTCCCGGCAATCTTGATTCCAGCTTGTGCTTCATTCAGCCCACCGTTTCTCATGATGTACTCTACATAGAAGTTAAGTAAGTCACAATACACAGCCTTAACATACTCCTTTTGCTACTTGGAACCAGTCTGTTGTTCCATGTCCAGTTCTAACTGTTGCTTCCTGACCTGCATACAGATTTCTCAAGAGGCAGGTCAGGTGGTCTGGTATTCCCATCTCTTTCAGAATTTTCCACAGTTTANAAGCAAGGTCTGATGCTGTAAAGAGCAATATTGCATAGGAACCTGGAATGTTAGGTCCATGAATCAAGGCAAATTGAAAGTGGTCAAATAGGAGATGGCAAGAGTGAACATCAACTTTTAGGAATCAGTCAACTAAAGTGGACTGGAATGGGGGAATTTAACACAGATGACCATTATATCTACTACTGTGGGCAAGAATCCCTTAGAAGAAATGGAGTAGCCATCATAGTCAACAAAAGATTCTGAAATGTTTATATATATATATATATAATTAGTGTGTATATGTTAATGTCAAACTCCTTAGTTATCGCACCTCCCTTCTCCCCTTTGGTAATCATAAGGTTGATTTTGTGTCTGTGAGTCTCTTTCTGTTTTATATATAAGTTCATAGCTTTTACTTAAATTTTTTAAAGTTTCAGCCTTATTGAGGTGTAATCAACATGTAAAATTATAAGATATTTAAGGTATATATTGTGATGATTTAATGCATGTATACAAATCAAAGGATTTCTATGTTGTTGAACATGGCAGTATTATCTTTCTCATCACTGAATAAAATTCCACTATGTATGTATTATAGGTGCATTTCACCTTTAGCAATTCATTCTTTGGTGGGCACTTAGGTTTCCTTATTTTGCCTATTGTGAATAATGATGCCATGAACATGCAGATACAGATGTCTCTTTGAGATCCTCTTCTCAGTTTTTGGATATATATCAAATAATGTAAGTTCTGGTCATATGCTAGTTCTATTTTTAATTTTTTAGAAACTTCCATATTGTTCTCTGCACTGACTGAACCAATTATATTCCTACCAACAATGCAAAAGGATACCCTTTTGTCTATATCCTCAGCAATACTTGCAATCTTTTGTCTTTTTGATGAGAGACATCCTATCAGGTGAGAGACAATACATCATTGTAGTTTTGACTTGCATGTTCCTAGTGACTGGAGCACTCTTTCACATATCTATTACCATTTGTATGTCTTCCTTGAAAAAAAATCTATCACATCTTTGTCCTATTTTGTAATTATTATTTTTTTTGGTTATTGAATAATGTAAATATCATTTATATTTTGAATGTTAACCCTTTTGGATATGTGGTTTGCAAATATACTCTCTCATTGCATAGGTTGCCCTTTTATTTTGTTGGTTTCCTTTGCTGTGCAGAAGTTTTTAGATTCTTGTAGTCCACTTTTTATTTTGGTTTCCTGTATTTTGATATTATATCTAAAAAAACCTTTGCCAGAAACAAATCAAGGAACTTGGACTTCTCAGGTGAGACAAGTAGTAAAGAACCCACAGGAGATATAAGAGACACAGGTTTGATCTCTGCATTGGAAAGGTCCCCTGAAAGAGGGCAGGGCAACCCACTCCAGTGTTCTTGCCGGGAGAATCCCATGGACAGAGGAGCCTGGCGGGCTACGGTCCATAGGGTCGCAAAGAGCTGGGCACGGCTGAAGCGACTTAGCGCAGCACAGTATGAAATGAGGAAGTGTGTCACCAGCTTTGTTCTTTCTCAAGATTGCTTAGGCTGTTTGAAGTGTTTTGTGATTCTACACAATTTTAGGACTTTTCCATTTCTGTAAAAAGTGTCATTGGATTTTTGATCGAGATTACATTTAATCAGTAGATTGCTTTGGGTAGAATGGTCACTTTTAAACATTAATTCTTAGAATCCATGAGCACAGGATATCTTTTCATGTATCTGTGTCTTCTAAAGAACCAGTTGTTAGCATGTTGATGTTTGGCAGAAACGAACACAATACTGTAAAGCAATCATCCTTCAATTTAAAATAAATAAATTTAATTTAAAAAGAAGCGGTTTTAAAATGGGAACAGGAGTACCTCACCCCCGTACCATGATTATACACCCATATTCAACCCAAAAGAAACAGGCAAAATTGCCCATCTCCCAGTTTTTCCTGGGTGGAGGCTTAACTGCATGCTTTTCCAGCTGATACTTGAGGATCTGGCTTCTAATTACCCTGCTAGATACCCTGCGAGGTGCCCACTGCAAGCAGTCCCTTTGGTGTGCTGACAGGTCTTGGCACACCCTCAAATACTGGGAGCCACTGAGAATAAGACTGCAGCTTGGACAATCACAAAGGATTGAGAGAAAACCCAGAGCTTGAACTGGACTGACTGATAGACTATCTCCTACAAGAGAGCAGTGTGTCAAGATTAGAAGAGGTGGCTGTCTTACCTAATGTTCAGAAACCAACTTGGAAAGGCAAGGGAAAGGAAGAAATATAGGAATATGTTCCAAACAAAAGAACAAGATAAGTCTTTAGAAAATGATCTTAGTGAAAAGGGGATAGGTGATTTACTGAATAGAGGGTTCATGCATACAAGCCAAAGAAAGCAGAGGCAGCTATGTTTATATTAAAGAAAATAGACTTTAAGCCAAGATG
Organism: Cephalophus harveyi; assembly: GCA_006410635.1. Lineage (NCBI taxonomy): Eukaryota > Metazoa > Chordata > Mammalia > Artiodactyla > Bovidae > Cephalophus > Cephalophus harveyi. Next base: position 78,168 of record SJYT01055743.1, on the reverse strand, counting down.
GCAACAAGAGACAAAGAAGGCCATTGTGTGATAATAAAGAGGTCAGTTCATCAAGATTATATAACAATTATAAATATTTATACACCCAATGTCAGAGTACATAATTGTATAAAGCAACTATTAACAGATCTGAAGAGAGATACAGACAGCAGTCCAGTACTAGAAGACTTCATACCCCACTTTCAATAATGGTTGATTATCCAGAGAGAAAATCAATAAGGAAAGAGTGGACTTAGGCTACATGATAAATATAACAAGCATACACAGAATAGTCATTCTAACAATAACAGAATACACATTCTTCACAATTCCTATTGAACATTTTCTGGGACAGATTAAATGTTAGGCCACAAAACAAGTCTTAATAAATTTAAGAAGATTGAAATCATATCAGACATCTTTTTCAAGCACAGCAGTATAAAAGTGGAAGCCAACTGCAAGAGGAAAAAATGAAAATTCACAAATATGTAGATTTGTGAATTAAGCAGCATGCTCCTTAACAACAAATGGATCAAAAAAAAAAAAAAATCTTGAGACAAATGAAGTTGGAGACACAACATACCAAACTTATGCAGCAGAATCAGTTGGAAGACAGAAGTTGATAGTGATAAATGCCTACATTTAGAAAAAGGAAAGATCTCAAATAAATGACCTAGCTTTAGACCTCAAGGATCTAGAAAAAAAAAGAACAAACTAAGCTCATTAGTAGAAGGAAGGAAATAACATAGATCAGAGCAGATCAAAACCACAGTGATATGTTACCTTACACCTGTTAGGATGTCTGTTATCAAAAAGACAAGAGCTAAATTATGGCAAGGATGTGAAAAATGGGGACTCATGAATTGTAGGTGGGAAAATAAATCAGTGTGACTTCTATATGAAGCAGTATGCAGATTCCTCAGAAAATTAAGAATACTGTATGATCCAACATTCTCACTTCTGTGTGTATATACATATATAGCCAAAGGAAAGGAAATCATGATCCTGAGGAAGTATTTCTCCTCCCATGTTCATGACAGCATCATTCACAATAACCAAGGTATGGAAACAACCTAAGTGCCTGTGAAGCAATGAATGAATAAAGAAAATGCTTCTTCTCTGTCCTTGGACTTCTCCAGGGAAGAACACCAGAGTGGGTAGCCATTCCCTTCTCCAGGGGATCTTCCCAACCCAGGGATCAAACTTCAGGTCTCCTGAATTGTGGTTAGATTCTCTACTGTCTGGGCCACCAGGGAAGCCATTATACCCATACCCACACCCACCCCCACATAACAGGATGCACCTCCACCTCAGCATGTAAACATTTTCTGGTGACTGCAGAGCATCTGCTTCTCCTTGCCCTTCACCCTAAGTTGCATTTTTCATTCTAGACATCCTATTCTGTGTCCTCTGGTGGGTACCCTCTGGGAACCAGGGAGTAGCTCTCACTCCAGGCAGCAGCATTAGCTGCAAGAGTCAGCAGTGAGGTCACTGTGAGTCCCACCCATGACCTGCCAACAGTGTTGATCCAAAAGGAGCATTTTCCTTTTTGTGGCCTCCACCACTCTGCAATTACCTGGGACACACACACACACACACACACACATATATATATATAACTCAGCCTTGAAAAGAAGAAAGTTCTGTGGTTTTTAATAATATAGGTGATCCTGGAGGGCATTAAACTACATAAAATAAGTAAGAGAAAAAAAATACTACATGGTTTTATTTATGTATGGAATTAAAAAATAGTTGAACTATCAACAGTAGTGGGAGAATTAGGTAGAGGCTGGTAAAAGGACACACACTTTCAGTTTTAAGATGGATATATTGTGAGGACCTAATACGTAACATGGTGACATAGTGAGTAAAACTATATTTTATAATAGAAATTTGCTAAGAGAGTAGAAGCGTTAAGTGTTTTCACAAAAATAAGAAAAAAATCAAATACATGAAGTGATGGGTATGTTAAGTTGGTAATGGGAATTCTTTCATAATGTATATGTACCTCAGATTATCACACTGTACACTTTAAATATATTCTAATTTTGTTGATTATACCTCAGTGAAGAGGTATTTTCATCCATTATTGCATCAATTGCATTTTCTGCCCATTTCTCTCTTCTCCTTCTGAGATCCTGATAATGTACATGTTGTCATTGTTGTTCAGTAGCTAAGTTGTCTCTGACTCTTTGTGACCCCATAAACTGCAACATGTCAGGCCTCCTTGTGCTTCACTGTCTCCCTGAGTTTACTTAAACTCATGTCCATCGAGACAGCGATGCCATGCAACCATCTGATCCTCTGTTGCCCCTTTCTCCTCTTGCCCTCAGTCTTTCCCAGCACCTGGGTCTTTTCCAGTGAGTTTGCTCTTTGCATCAGGTGGCACAGTACTGGAGTTTCAGCTTAAGTATCAGCCTTTCCAATGAATATTTGGGACTGATTTCCTTTAGGATTGACAGGTTTCATCTGCTGTCCAAGGGACTCTCAAGCGTTTTCTCCAGTTCAAAAGCATCAATTCTTCGGTGCTTAGCCTTCTTTACGGTCCAAATCTCACATCTTTACATGACTACTGGAAAAACCATAGCTTTGACTATATGGACCTTTGTCAGCAAAGCGATGTCTCTGTTTTTTAATATGCTGCCTAGGTTTGTCATAGCTTTTCTTCTAAGGAGCAGGCTTCTTTTAATATCATCATTGCAGTCACCATCCACAATGATTTTGGAGCCCAAGCAAATAAAGTCTATCACTGTTTCCATTATTTTCCCATCTATTTGCCGTGAAGTGATGGGACCATATGCCATGATCTTCATTTTTTTAATGTTTTTTTTTTTTTCTTATTTATTTATTTATTTTCACTTTATTTTACTTTACAATACCGTATTGGTTTTGCCATCCATTGACATGAATCCACCACGGGTGTATACGAGCTCCCAATCCTGAATCCCCCTCCCACCTCCCTCCCCATATCGTCTCTCTGGATCTTCCCCGTGCACCAGCCCCAAGCATTCTGTATCCTGTATCGAACATAGGCTGGTGCTTCGTTCTTACATGATAGTATACATGTTTCAGTGCCATTCTCCCAAATCATCCCACCCTCTCCCTCTCCCACAGAGTCCATAAGTCCGTTCTATACATCTGTGTCTCTTTTGCTGTCTCGCATACAGGGTCATCATTGCCATCTTTCTAAATTCCATATATATGTGTCAGTATACTGTATTGGTGTTTTTCTTTCTGGCTTACTTCACTCTGTATAATAGGTTCCAGTTTCATCCATCTCATTAGAACTGATTCAAATGAATTCTTTTTAATGGCTGAGTAATACTCCATTGTGTATATGTACCACAGCTTTCTTATCCATTCATCTGCTGATGGACATCTAGGTTGTTTCCATGTCCTGGCTATTATAAACAGTGCTGACAACGAAAAGAATAAAATACTTAGGAATATATCTACCTAAAGAAACTAAAGACCTATATATGGAAAACTATAAAACACTGATGAAAGAAATCAAAGAGGACACTAAGAGATGGAGAAATATACCGTGTTCATGGATCGGAAGAATCAATATAGTGAAAATGAGTATACTACCCAAAGCAATCTATAGATTCAATGCAATCCCTATCAAGCTACCAGCGGTATTTTTCACAGAACTAGAACAAATAATTTAAAAATTTGTATGGAAATACAGAAAACCTCGAATAGCCAAAGCAATCTTGAGAAAGAAGAATGGAACTGGAGGAATCAACTTGCCTGACTTCAGGCTCTACTACAAAGCTACAGTCATCAAGACAGTATGGTACTGGCACAAAGACAGAAATATAGATCAATGGAACAAAATAGAAAGCCCAGAGATAAATCCACACACCTATGGACACCTTATCTTTGACAAAGGAGGCAAGAATATACAATGGAGTAAAGACAATCTCTTTAACAAGTGGTGCTGGGAAAACTGGTTAATATGTTTTAAGCCAGCTTTTGCACTCTCCTCTTTCACCTTCGTCAAGAGGCTCTTTAGTTCCTCTTCACTTTCTTGCCATTAGGGTGGTGTCATCTGCATATCTGTGGTTACTGATATTTCTCCCTGTAATCTTGATTTCAGCTTGTGCTTGATTCAGCCTGGTACTTTGCATGATGTACTCTGCATAAAAGTTAAATAAACAGGATGACAGTATACAGCCTTGACGTACTCTTTTCCCACTTTGGAACCAGTCTGCTGTTCCATGTCCAGTTCTAACTATTGCTTCTTGTCCTGCATACAGGTTTCTCAGGAGGCAGGTAAGATGGTCTGGTACTCCCGTCTCTAACACTGATCTGTTCTTTCACAGTGGAGAAACTGATAAATAAACCGTGATGAAATAAGATGTTAATTTCTAGCCTATAAAATATGAAAATTGAACTAGATGAGGTCAAAGGGCCTGTCCATAGCCAGCATGTGATTATTGCTTTTTAAAGTCAGTTCCATAAGATTGTATCTTTTCTGGATCTTCCCCAACCTCCAAGGCTACATCTACTGATTCATGGATTGGAAACCAGTGGAATATTCCCCATGTGACAGTCTGCTCAATTTAAGAGATAGCTTTCCTTTCATCATCTAAGTCAAATTTGGCTAGGTTTTAAATCATGTTTGATATAAGTTTGAACTATTTTATTTTTATAAATCATAATATACTTAAATCAAAAAATTTTAATTACAAAGTAGGAATACATTTTTTATGGGGCCATATGTCCTGTAAATGCAATTGGATTGTGTTTATCTTTCCAATGCTTTGCAGTAAATGGATGTTCAGTAAATGTTTGTTGAATAAAATTAACATGACAAGGTGTTTTTAAATACCAGTTTATGTAAAAGTCTGTGATTGAACATGGACTTATATTTACTGTAAGTAATCTATGGTATTACATTATTTAAGCTCTGCTTCTCATAATTTTTTTGTTTATATAAGATTTACCTTATTTCTATTTGTGGAAGGTCAACAAAGGTCTTGCTTGTAATCACTGATTCAGGACTATTATTTTAGAAACACACGCTTAAGTGTGTAACATCCTACTTTCTTTAAGCATCTGGCCCAGTACTCACTAGACCATTTGCAGATTTAAGAGTCAAAAGTGGGAGAAAACCATGTGTTTCTTAGAGATTATATAGGTCCTTTGTTACTGGTTTCTACAATGTTCAGGAAATGAGATTTTAGGGAATTTTATTGATTTAATTTGTATAGTAGAAAAACCATTTTGGAGAAGTACTGGGGACAGGCATTTATTACAGTTTTGTGGGGTCTGAGTGATACGTCTGAAAGGATGCTTGAAACCACAAGAAGTGAGTCACTTCCCTAAAGTACCATAGTTATTTACCAGCAGAGTAAGGGCTGGGTGAATTTAAACATCTTTATTCCCTGTCCACTTATCTTTCCAATGCCCTGCATGCATAGGCTAATTCATTGACTCATTTTCTCATTTATTTAAAAAAAAAAAAACAACTATTTACTATGCATACACATATTTTAAGCACTTTGATGGATTCCAGAGATATATGAGTGAGCTAAACAAACAGGACTTCTGCCATTGTAGGTTTACTAACCTTTGGCTTTTCTTTGCAGTGAATGAGTATTATTAAATCACTGAATTTAGTTTGAGAATACATGTTTCTATGGTAAAAGAGATTTACTTGAAAGTTAAGAAATTATTTCTTTCTGTATTCCCATAAATTGTAGATTTTTTTGACTAATGGGTATTTATAGGACAAGTTCATTTTTCTATCACTATCTTTTTTAGATTAAGTATAGAGTGATCCTTAGGAAGTTTCTGAAAATTTAGAGCTGGGGGCCAAGAGGCATCTTAGAGAAATGGGCATGAGCTTATGAAGCAGTTATTTTTAAGTTTTCCTCCAAAATGGAAAATACTGAGTTACAAGGGTCAGAGATAAGGATTAGCCATCAATGCCCAACCAAAACTTTTTTTCTTCCATTATCAAACCTTGGGGATTGTGTGGTAGTCTTGTTAAGAAAGTGGTTTCTTCTTTAAATCTCACTAATGTTGTAAGCAATTTTTAAAAAGCCAGCCAAACTAAGTGCTCATGATCAATTATTTCAATTCTTCCTGGTTCTTTCTTTTCTATCTGGGCTGGATCTTTAGTTTCCGGTTTGTCTGTAATAAAGATATCTAAGAAATTCTCTCTCTCTCGAGAATGTTTACAATGTAACTACTCCTCCTAAATATATTTGAATTTTAAAATGAGAGTAAAAGTAAAGCTGAACCCCTGCCCCCCACACCCATATTGCTAAACTATGGGATTTGAAGGGCAGGATAACTTTCACATCACATCACCTAGGAATAAAGTTAGTCTCTGTATCAAATGTGTCTTTCAGTGATGTACACTACTTTTGGCTAGTTCCTTAGGTTCCATTGTATATAAATATGAAATGTGGAGTTACTCTTCACATTTTTTATTATGCTTTTAATTTATTTTTAATTGAAGGATAATTGCTTTACAATATTGTGTTGGTTTTTGTCATTCATCAACATGAATCAGTCACCAGTATACTTATGTCCCCTCCCTCTTGTACCTCCTCCCCACCTCTCAGCCCATTGCACCCCTTAGATTGTCACAGGGTCCTGATTTGAGTTCCCTGCGTCATATAGCAAATTCCCATTGGCTATTTTACATATGGTAGTGCATATGTTTTCATGCTATTCTACTTTTCAGATTTTTAATATCAGTTGCATGTTGTATGATACTTATTTAATGAAAGTGAAAGTGAAGTTGCTCAGTTGTGTCCAACTCTTTGTAACCCCATGGACTGTAGCCTACCAAGCTCTTCTGTCCATGGGATTTTCCAGGCAAGAATACTGGAGTGGGTTGCCATTGCCTTCTCCAGGGGATCTTTCTAACCCAGGGATCGAACCCTGGGTCTCCCGCACTGTGGGCAGACGCTTTACCATCTGAGCCACCAGGGGAGAAATTGAGGCAAAAATATGTGGCTGTTTGGCATCAGTTTTCATTAGAATTTGACATTTGAAAAGTTGTAGATACTCTGAATTTACTGTATTGCATGATTTTTAAAAGAAAACTTTTTTTTTCTGTTACAACTGTAGTTGGGTTGGTTTAGTAAAATTGATATTTATTGGATAATTGAGAAATGCTTTGAACATTAACTGGACTTTGTTTTGCTAAAGGCAGCGATTTTTCTAATGTAAACAGATCAGGAAAAGATGTACTATCTAATCCTTTTGGGTTTCTTCCCTCCTTCTGGGTTCCCTGTTGTATTTCCAGGGGCTTTTTCTTTTTTTTTTGCATTAACATCTGTTCAATTTAATCCTGACTCTGCAATCTCTAACAACTGGGAAAATGTATGGCAAATACGAAGATTGCTCAGAGCAAGGTAGAGATAATTAAAGGTGTTCATTACTAATAAAATAAAAAATAATTAAGTTTATTTTTAGTTCAGAAAATTGAATGCTGAAAGAGGATTAAAAGTAATATTCAATTAAGGCGTGTGCGCGCTTGTGGATGTGGGTGGTCATAGTCTCCCACCCTATTACAGAACAAGAGCATGAAGACAGACTATAGCAGATAAATTTAGTCACTGAGAAGTATTCTAGTCTTGGGGGGTTTGGAGACCCTCTTTATAAATTCTGCTGCATATCACCTTATGTGAGAATAATCTGGAGGTATAACAGGGCAGGGAACGAGCAGCCAATAAGGAGAAAGGGAACATTCATAGACAGCGGTAACCAGTAGGTTTCACCAGAATTTGTAGCCAACAGTGTTATTAACACATTGAAATCACAGTAGATGTATCACAGGGGAGCTGAGAGACACCCAGGGGCATGTATATCAACATTGTCTGCATTTAAGCTGTTAAACACACTCCTTAATAGCTGTCTTTGCACACATTTTGTAAAACAGGCATGTTTTTTTACTGACATATTTTTATTACCCCCCCAATTCATTCTTTTATACACATAGCTCAAAACTTTCATATTTACCTGTGCCCTAATTAGTTAGACATGTACAACTCTTTTAATATTTGCCTACTCTCTCCCATCCTTTCCTTCTTCATCCTCATCCATCCCCCAATCACCTGTTCCCAGGTTGCTGCTGCTGCTGCTAAGTCACTTCAGTCGTGTCCGACTCTGTGTGACCCCATAGACGGTAGCCCACCAGGCTCCCCCGTCCCTGGGATTCTCCAGGCAAGAACACTGGAGTGGGTTGCCATTTCCTTCTCCAATGCATGAAAGTGAGAAGTGAAAGTGAAGTCGCTCAGTCGTGTCCGACTCAGCGACCCCATGGACTGCAGCCCACCAGGCTCCTCCGTCCATGGGATTTTCCAGGCAAGAGTACTGGAGTGGGGTGCCATTGCCTTCTCCGATTCCCAGGTTACCAAGCCCGAATATAGAAAGAATGTGCAGCTGCTAGTTTCTAGAAGTGGGTTAGGCAGGTCATTGATGAACAATGACCCATCAAGGACTTTAGTTGGCTGAAGGAACAGACAGGTATCAGGTTTCCTGTTGGAGGGGAATTGTATTCTGAATGGTAGTAATTGCCGTGAATCAAGCTCAGTGCTTCAACGACAGCCACTCATACCTGTCCAGTCTCCTCCCTTGTCTTATAACTGGTCCAGCAGTTAAATAGCTGTAGAGCACCGTCTCCTGTCTCATTTTCCCTGAGTTCCAACAGCAGTAGTAGCAACAGCAGCTGTAGAAGCGGCAGCCAGGGATAGGCAAGGCTGTTGCTTGCAGCCGCTGCGTGGATCGCCTCCTCCTCGCTACACACACACACACACACACAAACACACACACGCACACACACATCAATATCAACGCATCTTGCTATAAATCAAGGACTCAAAGACACGAGAGAAGAGCATTAGTCATGGACAACAGGTATTTCATCTCTGACAAATTCCTCCTGATGCTTATTGGTATGGATAATAATCATTCGTGATACCTAGTGGGAGCCTGGAGGCGGCCGCGGTAGAGGAGGGGGGAAGTGGGAGGAGTGAGGGGTGGGGAGGGGGGCTGCCGAGATGACTTTGAGGCTCCGGAAACCTCCAGCTTTCAGCCTCCGCGGTTTTTGAGTTGCAAATTGTCAGGAACCGGGAGGCAGCCGGCAGCCCGTGTTGCTGACTGGAAGTGGATTTCCATCTCTCTGACACTAGTTAGACTGGGCTGGGTGTTCTGGAAGGGGGGTGGAAGTCGAGAGGAGGAGATGCTGTGAGCAGAGTTCTTGAAGCTCCACTCCTCTGGGGAAGCCGAGCTGTGAGGGAGCCTTCTGACTGAGCGGAGCGTGTGAATTGGAAGGGATCCTGTGGGCTGGCGAGTCCCGGTTCCTCTCCGGAAAAGCAGTCGCTCTGGCTTCAGAGCTGTGCCCAGCCTTCGCCTGCATCACACTGCAGTAAGTTCAGCTCGACACGGCTGGTAATTTGAGTGGCTTCTGGGTATGTGGTGCGGGGGGAAGGGAAGCTGACCAGAAATGGCGAGGAAAGTTAGAAAAGCAGAGCTTTGGATTCTCCAGGAGATATGGAATCGGTTTGTCTCTTTGACTTCTGTCCTAGTTATGCTGTGATCGAGTTACTCTCAGTTAGGTACCTACGGACACTGCTTGTCGGGTAGGTCTGCAGGAAGCACCCTGTTTATGGTGATTTTCAGCAACAACACTGGTAAATGCGTTTTCTAGATTTACTTACAAGAGTGGGCTTCTGAAAGTTACAAATGCATAACAGCTTGAATTTTCAACAGAAAATTTGTGAGGAGGCTGGCTTAGATTTTCAAATGCCCAGTTAATTAAGTTTCATTCCAGACTTACTGCTAACCTGTAAAGAAGCCATCAAACAAAACAAGAGTCTTTGATTTACTTTATTAAGACGTGAAGTAGGTCTTTAAATAATTGCTAGGCAACAACCTGAGGCGACACTGATGATAGGAGAAACATTCAAGTACTCTTTAGTGGGTACAGGATTCCCCCACTTTCTTACTCCTGCAATAATCTCTTCCACTTGCTAAACGGTGCCTTCTTTGAAATTTCTAAGTGTTGGTTTATTACGTACATGGATTTATACTTAGATCCAAGAAGCATTGTGTTCACTGGAAAAAAAAAATGAGGCTTGAAAAACTTTTTTAAAAAAATGACTTCTACTGGTTGCTCAAATTGCAGATAACCAACTTTTAAAAGGAGGTAGAAACAGGTCAGCCCATTGTAAAGCAAATGACCAAATGAATGTGAATACAAGCAGAACATGAAAGGTCTTTTTCAAAAAGGAAACCAGGAATAATCTAAGAACACTGGGGTATTTCTAACCAGGTCCTCTCTTACACTGACTAGATTTTTATAATAGAGAAAAAAAGAGGACTCTCAAGCAGAAAGAATATGTCACAAAAATATTAGATTTAGCTACAGGATAGTTGAAGACAATACTATGTTACTATAATTTTCTCCAAGAAATATTAATGAAAAAGCAGAAGTTATCCAAAACAGAATCCAGAATTTTGAGCTGAACACTTTCATGTACTGCCATAAATTCTATAGGTGTTGAAAGGGGTGTCAAAACCTTATGAGGCAACTCTTGTGAAATATAAAGTAATCTGAATTCTCTATTATTAGAAAAGAGGAAACAAAAATCAGTAGATTATTATTTTCCAATATTTTAGTTTAATAATCTCCAAATATTATAGTTTTCAGTTTTATCAGTATTTGCTAACCACCTAATTGTGTTTTATTATAAACATATTCTGAATATAATTTAATTACTTTGCCTATGCATCTTAGGGATCTCCAGGTATATTTGTGTCCTTATCGCAATACCCAGGTTGTTGGAGGTAATCCATTCCACACATGCATAATTTCTCAGTGCAAAAAAACTTACATCACAAAGTCAAATATAATCCAGGGGACATATTTGTTATGATAGTGCATGCATGATGGTGGTTAAAGTTTTTAGCAAAAAAGAAAAAAACAAATCTATACAAAGACTTAAAGAATATGTTTGTGGTGAGTTTATAAGTAGTTCCCAGATAACTCTAGAATAAATCATTACCCGAACCTCAATAATTTAGCTAAAGAGAATAAAAATCAGCCTGAAAACATGGTTGAAATTGATAAAAATTTAGATTGAATAGGAGTCCTTCAGGATTTCTTTAAAGAAAAAAACTTAGGCAGGTGGTATTGAGTTTGGGGAATACCTTTTCTTGGTATTTCGGTTGTCCTATTGGTAAACAAACCTCGTGTTATATCCGAGGAGAAGATTTTCAAAGCCATTTTTGGAATAAAATAATTATTTTGAAGTTTAAACCATTGGTAAGGTTTGCTGGAACAGAGTCTGAACTAGACAAGTATCCTGTGACTCATGCCTTTCCTTGCACACATGAAAGAAAGAAGAGCTGTGGCCAGACAAGCCAGACGAAGATCATCTGGTCCCTCAATCTAACTCTGCCTACCAATCATGACTGTGACGTTGATATCCAGGCTTGAAATGATATTTTAAGAATATCCTTTCCTGGGCGCTTCTCTTCCTGGCTGGCCTCAGGAATAGAACTGTACTTATGTATGCTTGGTACTCTAGCATTACTCTCTTTACAACAGTTAACGCCTTTAGCTTAGAAGCACCTGCCTGGAGGGAGTTCTAGACAAGATACTGGAGAAGCCTCTTCCTAATGTTCCTCTTGCATCCATGGCATTTTCTTTCTCTTGCAAAACACCAACACAAAATATGACCTCCAGTAAGAATCCCACCCACCTGTTCATCCTTAAGGTATTGACTGTGAAGTAGGTTCAACTCCTTGATAGCTCCTTAAGTTATTTGCATGCATGGTTTTCTCACCGTGTAACCCATTAGAAGTTCCTGGTTATAGTGAGAACAGTAATGGCAGGACTTAGGTTAAGCAGTTTGTTTGCTTTATAATTGTAGTCAATTTACAGTATGAGTTTCAAGTGTATAACGTAGTGGTTCAGTATTGTTATGATTGCATTCCACTGAAAAATTATAAAATGTTGGCTGTATAACCGAGCTGTATATTAGATCTTTGTATTTTGTTTATTTCAAACCAAGTAGTTTGTACCTTCCCCTGTCATGCCCTTTCCAAGGTTAAGCACTTTGAATATGTTTTCTCGCTTATGGGATAAGAGCTACAGGAGAGAGATGGCATTCTCTCCCATTTATAAGAAATTCAGCCCCAGAGGGAATAAGCAAATTACCAAAGGAACATATTTAGTAAATGGTGGGTTTGGATTAGCCCTCAAGTGTGACTAGCTCCAACCCTTCATCACTTTGTCACTTTGTTTTATTACAACAGTACTCTACCATGGATCAAGTGGAATGAGCTTATTGTTTTGTGGATGGTGTGGGCTCAGAGTGCTTGAAAAATTATATCAGTCAAGAGAGAACTCTCAGCTTTACTGATACCCAAGATTGAATCTGCTTAAATTGGAACCTAAATTGACCCCAAAACCAAATGTGGCGTACTTTACAATTCCAATATCAGTGTTCTGCTCTGGCTTCATGAATCATGAAAATGAAGCCGAGGGCATCTTTGCTGGGAAGAAAGATGATGGAGTTAATGTGGGAGCAAAATAAGGAGATCACATGGTTGGAGGCTGGGCTGACACCTTGTCTAGATTCTGTGCTCTGGGGAACTCTTAAAAACAACCTCTTTGGGCTGTGTGTGGGGTAGAGATGTTTAAAGACACAGATAAAGCAGAGAATCAAAATATCTCTTTAAATAGGTCTGATTATAAAAATTAGATTAGCCTTGTGTTCACATAATCTCCTTTGTGTGTGTGTGCATGTATATGTGTTCAAGAGTAAAAATGAAGATTCAAAGAAAAGTAGGGAGAAAGACCAGATGATGACTGAAGAGGTAAAACAGTGCTTGGAAATATCACTGGCTCTTGCATAATCACCTTCTGAAAATTTGCCAGGAAATGAAAGGCCATCTTTAACTGGTGAGGATAAAAGCAAAATGGTTCATTTAGGTAAAATTTGAAGTGTTAAGGATAACATGATTACTGTCATTTGTCGTCTCATCACAGAAGACAAATACTAACAAGGAATAAAATGAAAATGTTATGGGCATAACGCCAAACAATATTTTAAGATTGGTCTTTCTCAGCATGCTAAATTTAAACAGCTGAAATTCTTTTTTTTAAAGTATTATCTGAGTCAACAATTGGAAATGAAGAATTTGCCTTGTAACAGGGAGTCTGGATTGCATTTTAAGTTTGAAACACAATGTCCTTGACTCAGTTATTTCTTATTGGCAATATGCCAGTCACTACAGATTAAGGAGCACAAAAGCTGTCATCTTCAAAATCAATGTATAAATATACATGCTCCATAAGGAAAGGTGATGCTACTGAGCTGTCGTCATAGATCCGTATGGTGATGGGGCTTTGCAAATACATTCATGATGTCAGCCCTGATTCTTTCTCTTTTCTTTGTCATTTGTGATACTGCTGGGGGAGGTTAGGAATAGAGTTAGTTTCAAGGGTTGATTTTTGAATGTGGTCCCTTGGCTCTCTTGCCCTCATATTTTAAAAATAGTGACAGTAACTTTTTTTGTGTGCTTCCTACATGCTAGTTGCTTGTTTAAGCATTGTGAGCATATAATCTTGAAAATACTCATACGGGATAATCCTATTATCATCATCATTTCCATTTTATAAAGAGAACACTGATGCACGAGAGGGTTAAATGACTTACCATCCACAGTTAGAGATTAGGATCCAGCTGGGATGGGAACCCAACGGTCTGGCTCTGGAGCCCATGCTTTTAACCAAAAGCTCCACGTCTATTCTTATCACTGGTTTGTTATGACCCTGCATGTTACAAGCTATTTGGGACTTCCCTGGTGGCTCAGACGGTAAAGCGTCTGTATACAATGCGGGAGACCTGGGTTCGATCCCTGGGTCGGGAAGATCCGCTGGAGAAGAAAATGGCAACCCACTCCAGTACTATTGCCTGGAAAATCCCATGGACAGAGGAGCCTGGTAGGCTACAGTCCATGGGGTCGCAAAGAGTCGGACACGACTGGGCGACTTCACTTTCACTTATGGCTATTTGGGGGCTTCCCTGGTTGCTTAGATGGGAAGGAATCTGTGTGCAGTGTAGGAGACCCAGGTTTGATCCCTGGGTCAGGAAGATTCCCCTGGAGAAGGCTATCTCTGTCTATAGCTTCTTTCTGGATACAGTCAGTCTGTGAGGTTTTACCTGATGATGCATCTGTATCTCTTAAGCTTCTGCTCTAGTATCATGACCTTCTTGAATTCTGTTTGTATTCTACCACTGGCTCCACTGTCCTTCTCAATGGTTCCACTGAAATGTGTGCTTGACTTTAAAATTGAATATGCCACAGAAGGTTGAAATAATCTTATCTCAGGAAACCAAGCCTTTTTTATCTCTGGGACTTCAGTGCTGCGGATAGTGTCTAATACATTATTGGAGTTCAGTAATAACTTCAATAATAAGTTACACTTTTGGTACACTGAATTCAAAGCTCTAATTCAATTCTATGAAAAAAATAGATAGTCCCTTTCACAGGCTTTGTTGTTGTTCAGTCGCTAAGTCGGGTCTGCCTCTTTGCTACCCTATGAACTATAGCCTGCCAGGCTCCTCTGTATTCTCCAGGCAGGAATACTGGAGTGGGTTGCCATTTCCTTCTCCAGGGGATCTTATTGGCAGGCAGATTCTTTATCAGTGAGCCACAAGGGAGGCCCTTCACAGGCTTTACCTCTGCAAAAAAAGGCTAGAGAATAGTCTTTCAGTTGTTAAGTTGTGAGGTCTGAGCCACGTGGTATATTTTAATACATTGAACTCATAATTATTATAAAGTTACTCACAAGATATTTCTCACCCTGTCTGGAACTGCATATCTAGAACATAGGAGCTAATGTTTTATGATATGATAGATGTCATACTTATTTCCAAATCATAACATTGAAATTTTTAATGATAGCTAGTTTATGGTACTGATGTATTTTTAAGGGGGAAAACAAATATTGGAATAAATTATCCATTAAAAATGTTTTGCTCTGTGGGACAATAAAGTTGCAAAATGGTGCTTTTTGTAAATTGTTGGTTGAACTCTTTTTTGAGGAAAAGTCTTGAGGCTTTAATTCAGTCACTGCTCAAAAATATTGAGTCTTATCTGTGACCAGACGATAGAAACTTGACTACCACTAGAGAAAAATGAAGAAACGGATGAAACTGAAAGTTGCTCTGTTGTGTCCAACTCTTTGTGACCCCATGGACTGTATAGTCCATGGAATTCTCCAGGCGAGAATACTGGAGTGGGTAGCCTTTCCCTGCTCCAGGGAATGTTCCCAACCCAGGGATAGAACCCAGTTCTCCTGCATTGTGGGCAGATTCTTTACCAGCTGAGCCACAAGGGAAGCCTGGATAATGGTGGGAAAATCAATCCCCATTTCTCCTCCTCCAAAAGAAGCATTTTCTGTTTATGGGATAATTTGGGTTTTACTTCTTAAATGACTTTTAAAATTTCTTTCAGTAAGTATGTAAATATTATAACAATGTGAACTAGATGGACATCACATAAGGCTTTCCAAAACACAATATTTTTATTAAAAATATCATCTTAGGTCAAATGATTCTATTTCAGTCTCTTTCTAATCCACATGAATTAGTTATGAAATATTAAATTATAACCAGGAAAAGGACAGACGGAATGAGAAGTGTGGTAGCTATTTAAAATCTCTTTGAAATTCTGTCAACAGACTAATCTCTGGATAAGCTTACCCCACTGAGGTGGCTAGGCCTTCTTTTGTAATATAATTACAAATTAAGTTGAAAGAATCTTAGCTCATATCATAGTTTGATGATTCATCTTGAAGATGTGGAAAAGTTGACTCCATGTATAATTTCTGAACATGCAACAATGCTCATTTGAATTTCATTATTCTCTTCTTAGACACTATGATATAGGGGTTAAAACTTACATTTTATATTCAAATTGCCTAGCTGCAACTCTTTACTACTTGGATGACCTTGAGCAAGTTAGTTAAATTCTATGCTTTAGATTTCTCTTTGAAAAGCAGGGATAAAGGAAAATGATACCCACTTCATAGAATTAAATGATTTAATCATGTAAGGGTCTGAGAACAGAAGGCACATAATAAATATTTAAAAGTATCAGTTATTTATTATTTCCTATTAATTTTGGGGATGTTGTCTTAGGTAAAGAATGAAATATCAATAACAGAGAAAATATTTGAAATAAAATCTAAATCTAAAAGTAGTTTTTATCTTAGTTTTATATTATTAAAAATATGACTCATAAAATCTATTAAATGTTATAATCAACATTCTCTATAGAGTCTTATTATTTTTCCCAAAAGAGTTTTATTGAATTATAAAAAGTGGTAACAGTTAACCCAGATCATTTAAATAACACATGTAAACACCACCCATAGAGTGGCTGGCAAAATTTTAATTCACCTCCTAACTAGAATCATAATAAGAGGTCTTTCATTTTCATTCTTCTTCTTAAAAATATAGTCACAGCTATCCCACTCCAGTATCATGCCTGGAGAATTCCACGGGCAGAGGCCTGACAGGCTACAGTCCATGGGGTTGCAAAGAGTCAGACACAACTGAGCGACTAACACACACACATCATTCATTTAAGGTACAGAATGATATTCTGTTTTCGTTGATATTGACTTCTCTGCTGTTTATACCCAAGCCTGCTGGGAAGTGTGACCTCTTCTGTGAGGAGACAGATTACTCCCTAGATCAGCTCCTTTTGAATTAGATGAACTGGAAAGAGGAAGAAACAGAGGTGCTGTGCAAAAGCATTATAGGATCCTTGACCTGAAAACAGACTTCAAGCACAAAAGATGAGTTTGTAGTTTATTCAGCAAGTTGTTTTGCTGAGACAGAGAATGTAAGGAAAAGTTCTTCCTGGGCTTTTGACCAAGGAATCCCTTTGCTGCTTCCTGATCAAAAGACATAAGAGCTGCGGGATTCTCACTTGCCTGCTCTTTGTAGTATATGTTGTGGAGATTGTCAGCAACACTCAGCTATTTCTGGGAAATGTAAGGTTCGGTAGACATAATTATTAAAACCATCTCCTTAAGAAACACAGCTCGTAATACCATGACACTGGATTCTGTTTCATCTCTCAGTCATGGATGGGCTACTGTCTTTGTCAGGCACTGGGCCAGACTCAGGGAAGGCAGTGGAAAATAATAGACAACTTCCTACAGTACTGGACTCATTTCATTGAGAGAGAAACAGGAAGCAGATAGATTAAACAAAGACACCAGGGCATGATGTATTGTTGTGGTTGTTATTGTTGTAATACATGCTATGAAAAAAACAAAAAGCTAAATAAAGAATGAAGATCCCATTTACTGGAGGACAAACTACTCCCTCCCCGCCCCCTTTTTTTTCCTTTTTCATTATAGAACAAATTTCTGGTGTTCACAGTGAATAGAAGGGGATTATACACCTGAGATAATCCTTTAAACCAAGACAGATGAACTCATGGTGAATCAGAATTTCAGAATTATTGAGCAAAACATTTTCATTCAGGCAAAAACATGACTCCCACATTGCTTTTCCCTTTACCTTTATATTACAGGATTATTCAGCTTGTGGCAGCTTTTAAAGATGAGAAAAATGCAAGTACTTAATGTTGCTTAGTAACTTCTCTTGCTTGTCATTTTGGGCTGCACATAAACAACTCGTAACTTCCCCACACTTGTCCCAAATTACTAGAATCGGGAAAGAGCACACAAGCTGATGAGTCACTTTGCAATCCTGTTGTTCCTAATAAGAGTTCTGATTACCAGGATGGGTGCTTTATTGTTATATAATGTTATTTGCCATGCCATATGTCAGAACTTTCTGTTTGGCAAGTAGAGGTTCCTTCCCTATAACACATGGAAGAAAGAAAAGCATAAAAGCCTTTCATGGGAGGGCTGTTGTTTTGTTTTGGGTCCTTGGTTTTAAATGTGCTCTATCCAAAGTGTACTAGACAGCATTCTGTGGGAGTAAAGTGGTAAGGTTTTTGAGCTTCAAATGGGGATTCTGTTTTGGAGCTACTAATGCTCCTGTCATTCAAACTACCTGCATAACTGCATGGTGGCATAGCTGGTGTTGAGGTAACTATATTATCTTTGTGTGCTAAGTCACTTCAGGCATGTCCGACTCTCTGCAACCCTATGGACTGTAGCCTGCCAGGCTCCTCTGTCCATGGGATTCTCCAGGCAAGAATACTGGAGAGGGTTGAGATGCCCTCCTCCAGGGGATTTTCCAGACCGAGGAATTGAACCTGCATCTCTTATATCTCCTCCATTGGCAGCTGGGTTCCTTACCACTTAGTGCCACATGGGAAGCCCATATTATCTTTATAAGCGCACTTTCAAAAAAACCCCCAAAGAATGGTTTCAATGTGGCTGTAATAATTTTCCTATTCAATTGGTTGAATTCTTGAAATTAACTTTGCAAAAAAGGAAACACTAAGAATCTGTAGACTTGATGAATATGTCAGTAGAATGGTAGTACTTCATTGATCAAAATTTCTTTTCTGCTAAGAAGTGTCAGAGCTCTTTTGAAGGAGCTATATGTTGATAAGTATCATGGGTGAAGAGGATGTGCCATACCCTCTGGGCCTTTGACATCTGTTTTGCTGATCCTAATAAGTCCAACCAGTCCATTCTGAAGGAGATCAGCCCTGGGATTTCTTTGGAAGGACTGATGCTAAAGCTGAAACTCCAGTACTTTGGCCACCTCATGCGAAGAGTTGACTCATTGGAAAAGACTCTGATGCTGGGAGGGATTGGGGGCAGGAGGAGAAGGGGACGACCAAGGATGAGATGGCTGGATGGCATCACGGACTCGATGGACATGAGTCTGAGTGAACTCCGGGAGATGGTGATGAACAGGGAGGCCTGGCGTGCTGCGATTCATGGGGTTGCAGAGAGTCAGACACGACTGAGCGACTGAACTGAACTGAATAAGTTAAAATCCTAACTATTTCAAGAAATAAGGAAAAATTGTTTGAGAAATACCAATGTGTTTTAAGAGAAGAAAAGGGAAAGGAAGCTTTCCTTATCTAAACGTTGTTTAGTTGCTCAGTTGTGCCTGACTCTTTGCAATCTCATGGACAGTAGCCCGCCAGGTTTCTCTGTCCGTGGGATTTTCCAGGCAAAAATACTGGAGTGCGTTGCCATTCCTTTTCCTGGGGATCTTCCTGACCCAGGGATCGAACCCGCATCTCCTGTATTGGCAGGCAGATTCTTAACCAGTGTGCCCCCTGGGAAGCCCATCTACACATTAAGCAAAGTTAAATAGTTTTCTATATTAAGGATGTCTTACAATTCTTCAGATGCAAGTGTGTGTTAGATTCTCTTGGAGTGAGATTTAGTACAAACTTCTCTCACCTTATTTAATCACAGGATTCCTCTTTATGGAAGTATCTATTAATATATATTTGAAAACCCCAGAACACAATGTGTTGTTCTAATTTCCAAGCATCTACCATACATCAGATTAGTAAGTTCTGGGAAGAAAATTATAAATAGAATCTGGCCCTAACATTAAGTAGCTTCTAAATTGGGTGTTGCAGGAAGACACATAGATGTAGAAATTATAATCTCATGGTCTATGTGCAGCACTAAAAGTAGATGCAAAGGATTACCTGATTGCTATAGGAGATGAAGAAATAAGACACTAAGAAATTAATCACAGATCATTTAGAGTTTGAGTTGGGTCCTGAGGGAAATTTGGAATTTAGAAAAAAAAAAAAAAGGACAATAAAAGTATCCACAAGGATATATTCACGAGAGACCATTATTCTTTTACCCTCAAGTGGAAACCAGTATTCCTTTCATTCATCCAGCACAACTCTTGAGTAAACAGTTGGCTACATGAATAAAGAGATGAGAGCAGCAAAGAAGGGAAAGAGCTATATCAATTGTGTGGTACAGATGGTAATTCATTCCTTTGAAATAGGTAACAATTCATGAGAAAATAATGTAGAATGAGAAAGCATATAATTTAGGGAACACATCTTGATGAATTCTAGTATTTTTGAGTGTATTGGAGTAGATGGGATTGTGAAGAGGAAAATGAATTGTCACAGAGGAGGAAAACAGTGAGAGATTTGTGGTATTCCAAAGACCAGAGAAAAACCTCCCACAAGAAAGACGAAGTATTCATAGCTGCCAGATGTTGCTGAGAGGTTAAGATGAGGAGTGAAAAAAAAAAAAATCCTTGGATTTGAACACAGGGGGCTCAGTGCTGATCTTACTTAGCTAATGGTGTGATTGGGGTGAAGCCCACATAAAAAATGTGTTAAGGATTGAGTAGGAGCTCAGGAAATGGAGACAGAGTGACTCACGCTACATGTCTGTCTACAAAGCTTTTGAGAAAAGATAGGCTGGTTCTGAAGAATCATAGAAATTTGAGGAAGCCTTTTCTTTTCTAATGTGGGAGATTCTTGAGCATGTTTACCTAACTATGAGATGTTGAAATAATTAAAATGTAGAAGCTAAAGGGATGTTTGATGGATACCACAGAATGTGGAATTGAATTGGTGACTTGGACCACGAGTAACATTCTCTATAAAGAAAGAGGAAAGGAAGGAGGAGAAGAGCAATCTGAGTAGGTGTGCATGTTTTGCAGTGCTAAATTGAGGATATTTCTGGAATTTAAATTTATTTTGTAGAATTTGTACAAAGTGGAGAAAATTTAAAGTTTTTTGACAGTGCTGGAGACTTTATGATAAGAGAAATCTAGAATCTGGATTATATTGGGGGGCATTTAAGTAATCAATTTACAATGATAGTAGTAAATTACTGTTTATCACTCAATGTGTGACTCCTTTCAGCAGTTCAGGGTATGGCATAAAAAACAGTTCATCTGAGATACATTGTTTCATTTTGCTTTGCTTTCTATATTATCATCCCCTACTGCCTTTGGTATCATCTATCATCTTCTTTATTACTCTTTCAAATTTAGAAATCTGATGACACTTTTTTATATCTCCTATTCTGATAATGATTAATGAAAGTATATAGGTAGATAAGTCAATCAATACTCTACAGAAATTCCTTGCCACCTTACCTTCATTAACATACCACTGTATTGCAGGTTAACCACTGGACAATGACTCCAGTCTGGATCTTGATATTACCTGAAATTTATCATGTTTGAGATAATGAATCATGAAGCAGTCATCACCTAATTCTCTCTACCTCCCACCAGTCTCTAGTATCTTGACATACCTTCTTTTCTTCCAATGCTTTTTTTCTCATTCACCTTTTCTATACTATTCAGGCAAGGCCTAGTATAAAACTTAAATAAATAACTCTTTGCTCAACCAGATCTTTATTCCTTTGTATTCTTTTCTTTCATTTTATATCTGACAAAATCTACCATTTCTCTATTGAGCACCCTGGCTTTGCTTTTTCACTTGGGGTACTGAATGCTAGTGAAAATTAAAAAAAAAAAACAAAACAACACATGAAAACTAGTACCATAATAAATTTGTGATCTCCCATCTTAGTCTCATCTTTGTAATTCTTCAAGTGCCTATGTTTTATTTCCTTACCCTTCTCCACAGCAGTCTTCTCATAACCCTGCCACACATGTACTGTATATTTCCTTAAGAAAAGAAACACTTGAATATCGGTAACCTTTCCTCTGTGTCATTTGCTTTTTTGTACTGGCATTTAAATATTTTAATTAACTTTGGTTTTAATTTTAAAAAATATGAATATCCACAATTGCTTCAACCTTGTTCCCCATTGCCACCCACCTTCTCTATACCCTTGCTCAGTGGAGAAGGGAATGGCAACCCACTCCAGTATTCTTGCCTGGAGAATCCCATGGACAGAGGAGCCTGGTGGGCTATGGTCCTAGGGGTCGCAGAGAGTCAGATATGACTGAGTGGCTAAGCATGCATGGAGATAAAGCTCCATGACACTGCCCCTCTTCATCTCTTCAAGAATGTCTGTTGCCACTCTGTTCTCTTCCAACCCAGTATTCTTTTGACATTAAGCTGCTTAAAATACCCTTTCTGTCAGTGCTCCTTTCTCATCTTACTTGTTCTCCATTGTGTCTCAGGCTCTTTATTTCTCAGAGCTTAGAACAGTAGCTGGTATAAAACAGGTACCTAAAAAAAATCACTGAATATGTAAGTGAACTTTGAAAATGTCTCTTTCTAGACTAGGGTCGATCAGTTATCTTGTAGAGCATCTCCCTGGGTCAGCAAGGTTTTTATCCTCATTCTCTGAAATACATTGTTTCTTACGTCCTCCCTGTGCATTTTTCAGCATGATTTTTCACTGATTCTGAACAACTGTCTATGCTTTAGCATATGTTTTCCCCTTGGAACATAATAGTAATAAATATATTTGCTCAACTGGATATGTCATGTGATTCTGTTTTGAGAGAATGAGAGTCATGTTTTTTTAATTTTTAAAAATTTGTAAATTTTTAATTGGAAGATAATTGCTTTACAATGTTGTGTTGATTTCTGCCATACAGGAAGAGATTATTTTTTTTATATGAGGGTAGGAATTAGAGCTTTATTTCTCCAAGATTGGCAGCTTACATTAGATTTAGGCATTTGTTTTATTTGTGACATTTATATGCGGATTGATGATTGGCATTCAGTTGTGAACCTGAATATAAGGAGGGAAAAGGATCAGGGTTGTTTTCAATATTTGACAAGAACAAGGAGGGAGACTTCGAGGGCTTATAGGAAGTAAACAGAAAGCTAAGAGGTCACTGATGTGGAGAGAATAGAAAATAACCTAGTCTGTTTTCCCTGGCGCTAGGACACTTTCTCAGAGCCTTATTTAAATGATGATGTGCCAATGACACACACACACAAAAAAATTTTTCTCAGACATATTAGAAAAAATGTGGAAAAATTCTTATAGAAAGCTTTCATTGTATTTTCCAGGCACAATTGGTGTGTTGGTGGTCACTTGTTCAGATTCTTGCTTTCCCATAACCCCATCCTTCCTCCAGTCTTCCCATAGAAGCAGATCTCAACTAAGGAGATAACTGAGGGCATTTTCTGGAGGAAATATTATTCCTGTCAACTTTGACTTCAGGTGAATTTATTCACAGCGGTACACTAGTCTGCTTTGCAATTTGGACTTTTCACTTACATGTAGTCTCAGAAATCATAGACTGAGGGTGTCCCTGAAAAAGCTTTTGAATTTCTAGTGTTTTTTTTTCCTTTTCCTATGTACTTTTACCTAAGCAATGTAAATAAGGAAGGTTAACTGAGACCTATAAAAAACTTGTTGTTTAGTTGCTAAGTCATGTCTGACTCTTTTGTGACCCCATGGACTGTAGCCCGCCAGGCTCCTCTGTCTATGGGATTCTCCAGGCAAGAATACCAGAGTGTCATTTTGCCTAGAACACAGTATAGTATGTGCCCTCATTAATTTTATTTCTGGGATATGAAAAAAGTATAACTTCACAAGGAAATTAAAACTGTGTGGAAAAAGCAGCCTTTCTTTCTTTCTTTCTTTCTTTTTGAGAAGCTTTTCAAACTGGGAAGCTATTAGATTTTACATTTGGTGAATTTTGGTAAGCTGACACATGTAACTGCATATGCTAATTTTTTCCTTTTTATTGTTTTTTTTTTTACATCATTGAAAGAGGTTAATGTATTTCTGTATAACATTTATTGTAGGCAAAACAGGAATAGCTCAGTTGGTAAAGAATCTGCCTGCAATTCAGGAGACCATAGTTTGATTCCTGGGTTGGGAAGATCCCAGTATTGTACCCTAGAGAATTCCATGGACTGTACAGCCCATGGGGTTGCTAAGAGTCGGACACGACTAAGTGACTTTCACTTTTTTAAACAGGAAAAAAAATGAAAAACTAGTTTTCGGTTTTGTAAAATGTCTTTCTTGATTGGTCTGAATTAAAGGTGGTGGAAGTCAAGGTTCCCCCTGTCTTACTTGTCCAGAGTCTGTTTATTCCACTTTTTTGTTTCTGTCAGTTGGGGGTGGAATTTTATTTTCTTATTTGACATCTTTCCTTTTCATTTTCCATTTTATATTGCCAAGGGATTAATTAAAAGCTATTCATTGATTCACCTGAAGACTTGTTCTTCCCTATACGATGATGAGCACCTGGGAAGCCCAAGTGGTTCTGTGGTAGTGAATCCACCTACCAAGCAGGAAACAAGGGTTTTATCCCTGGGTTGGGAAGATCCCCTGGAGAAGGATGTGGCAACCCGCTCCAATACTCTTGCCTGAGAAATTCCATGGACAGAGGAGCCTGGCAGGCTATAGTCCATGGGGTACAAGGAGAGGGACAAGACTTAGCCAGTAAACAGCAGCAGTACCATACAATGAGCAATGTGTTGGTGGGCTGTTACAAACCAAGGAATGTTCACTGTCTGTTAGGTAATATGCAGTTCTGTTTCTTAAACTGAGCACTGATTTATGAGATGACCTTCCTCTCCCATCTGTTTTGGAGCGGGAGGATTTTCCCAGTGGGCTTTGTGGTAGGCTAGAGCTAGGCCCTCTGCAGTTTGTTTGGTTGGCCTCATAAAGGACAGGAAAGAGAAGAAGAAGTAGCTCTTCAGTGCAGCAAGAATGCCAGTTACATGAAGAGGGCTGGCCCTTTAGTTCTGATATGGTCCTCCTACCCAGATGGTGATTAAAAGAACCAAATCCCAGGTCCTACACTGTGTTGGCGGGGAGGATTCGCCCTCTGCATGGTATTCTGGTACTTTGAACTTTGACTGTGTCCTTGTGTGGAATAAAACAAAGCCTCAGGGAGCATCTACTCACTCACATTCTTATTCCTGTGTTTATTCTCTGCAAGGATTATTTGCTAGTGTAATTGTGAATCAAAGTGAAAGCCAAACAGAGCTGAGTCATGGTCCTAATTCTTGCCAATGCTAGAATCTGAACCAGATTTTTTTCTTTTCACCATATTAGAGTCAGTGATAGAAAAGATCTTTCCTGGGCTAGGCATAGATTCCTTGCCACGTCGTCTATAACATCAACACTACCTGGTTCCATCGTGTTCCTTTTTATCCATATCATACCCCCTGGAGTGCAAGATGTACAGTTTTAATAAATATTACAGAAATCATTAGGTTTAAAAAAAATTCTGACAGGCCAGTAGATATTACGCTTACCAATGCTTGTTTACTTACACTTCCTAATTTCAGTATTTAAATAAGAGAGCTCAAACACTACATACATGTTACGAACTTTGATGCTTTGTAGCAATGCTCTACAAACTAAGATCATGGCATCCCGTCCCATCACTTCATGGCAAATATATGGGGAAACAATGGAAACAGTGAGACTTTATTTTCTTGGGCTCCAAAATCACTGCAGATGGTAATTGCAGCCATGAAATTAAAAGACGCTTGCTCCTTGGAAGAAAAGTTATGACCAACCTGCTGCTGCTGCTGCTTCTAAGTCACTTCAGTTGTGTCCGACTCTATGCGACCCCATAGACGGCAGCCCACCAGGCTCCACAATCCCTGGGATTCTCCAGGCAAGAACACTGGAGTGGGTTGCCATTTCCTTCTCCAATGCATGAAACTGAAAAGTGAAAGTGAAGTCACTCAGTCGTGTCTGACTCCCAGCGACCCCATGGACTGCAGCCTATCAGGCTCCTCCGTCCATGGGATTTTCCAGGCAAGAGTACTAGAGTGGGGTGCCATTGCCGTCTCCAGCCTAGACAGCATATTAAAAAGCAGAGACATTACTTCGCCAACAAAGGTCCATCTCGACCCAGCTATGGTTTTGAAAGTAGTCATGTATGGATGTGAGAGTTGGACTATAAGGAAAACTGAGTGCTGAAGAATTGATGCTCTTGAACTGTGGTATTGGAGAAGACTCTTGAGAGTCCCTTGGACAGCAGGGAGATCCAACCAGTCCATCGTAAAGGAAATCAGTCCTGAATATGCATTGGAAGGACTGATGCTGAAGCTGAAACTCCAATACTTTGGCCACCTGATGTGAAGAACCGACTCATTTGAAAAGACCCTGATGCTGGGAAAGATTGAAGGTGGGAAGAGAAGGGGACGACAGAGGATGAGAAGGTTGGATGGCCTCACCGACTCAATGGATATGAGTTTGAGTAAACTCCAGGAGTTGGTGATGGACAGGGAAGCCTGATGTGCTGCAGTCTGTGGGGTTTCAAACAGCTGGACACGACTGTTGGGAAGAGAAGGGGACGACAGAGGATGAGAAGGTTGGATGGCCTCACCGACTCAATGGATATGAGTTTGAGTAAACTCCAGGAGTTGGTGATGGACAGGGAAGCCTGATGTGCTGCAGTCTGTGGGGTTTCAAACAGCTGGACACGACTGAGTGACTGAACTGAACTGAACTGAACATTCTAAGCAATGACCTTGCCTTCTAATTTTCAGATATATGGCTCTCTTTTCACACAAAATATGAAAATGAAGAGGGTTGGTCCTTTCAGATTTAAGACAGCATTTGGAAAGAGGACTCATTAAACACAGGGAAGAGAGGTATTAGAGTCTTAGTTGATTAAATGATTCAAGAAATACCAACACTGGCATGTACAATGAAGGAGATCCAGATGTTAAGAATAATGTCTACTATAGAATTCTTACTCTGGTGGTCTCTGTGTGTGTGTGTGTGTGTGTGTGTGTGTGTGTGTGTGTGTGTGTGTTCAATTGCTCAGTTGTCTCTGCCACTTTGCGACTCCAGGGACTGTAGCCCACCAGGCTCCTCTGTCCATGAAATTTTCCAAACAAGAATACTGGAGTGGTTCCCATTTCCTATTCCAAATGGATCTTCCAACCCAAGAATTTAACCTGGCTCTCCTGCATTGGTTGACAGATTCTTTACCATTTCGCCACCCACTAATTCTGTAAACAATTACAGTTGCCATCAACATGCACCTAGATTATAACTGACCTTATAATTTATTAATAATTTCTGAATTATCAGGTGCACTTACCTTTTATCATTTCTTGCCATCTTCAGCTTCTTCAGCATTAGCCATTTTTGATAGCGTCACTCACTGTTACATCTCTATCCTCTATCATGTGTTAAGAATGCACTACTATAGCATCATTTCTATTTATTCAAGCAGTCAAAAGCATTTAATGACCATTATTTGCCAGGCACTCAGAAAACAATGCTATTCAAACACATAAATAGTTTCTGTCCCTACTGAACTTATAATTTAGGGAGCTGGATTGATATTAATCATTTATTATTTAATTTAATAAATATATTTGGCCACCATTGTGGGAGATGCAGGTTTGATCCCTGGGTCAGGAAGATCCCCTGGGGAAGGAAATGGTAGCCCACTCCAGAACTGTTGCCTGGAAAATTCCATGGATAGAGAAGCCTGGTAAGCTGCAGTCCATGGGATTGCAAAGAGTTAGACATGACTGATTAACTTCACTTTACTTCAGACTACCTATGTTGTGTGAAGTTCTATTCTAGGCATCAGAAATAGAGTGTAAAAAAATAGGGCATTGAAAAACTTAAATTTTCTTAGAGGAGTTGTCAGTTATGTCGGACTCTTTGTGACCCTGTGGGCTGTAGGCTGCCAGGCTCCTCTGTCCATGTGATTATCACTGTCTCACCTAGGAAGCTCAACAATTAAATATACAATTTTATATATGAGTGTCATGAAGAAAACTAAGTCAGGACAAGAAGAAAGTGATAGAGAACAGGTTTTAATTTAAATACTGTACAATTTTATATTTACTTTAAAAATTTGTCTCATTTTCTGTATACATATTACATTTGAAATTCTTTATTCTAGTATAGGTGAGTTACAATGCTGGTTGAGTTTTAGGTGTACAGCAAAGTGATTCAGTTATGAAGTCCATATATATGCATATATGTATATATAGGTGTGTGTATGTCTTTTTCATAGTCTTTTCCATTATGATGTATTACAGGATATTGAATAAAGTTCCCTGAATGCAACAGTAGAACCTTGTTGTTTATCTACTTTGTATATAATAGTTTAAAATGTTTTTGATGTATTCAAGAGGTGCTATTAAGTAGGCAGTTGGGTCAACAAAGTTGAAATTAAGGGAAGTTGATGGAGACAAAAAAATGTGAGCATCAGCAAGTCAAATGAACAAACCAAGCCAAACAAAAACAGAGATACAGGGAAGGGAGTGGTGGTTACCAGAGGAGGAGGGTTGGGAAGGAAGAAGATAAAGGGGATCAATTATACAGTGATGGGTGGAAACTACACTGCTGGTCACGGTCATTGTGCAGGGTATACAGAAATAGAAATAGTGTTGTATTCATGAAATTCCTATAATGTTATAAATCAGTGTTACCTCAATTTAAAAAAGTGAGCATGTGTACAGACCTGGAACCAAGGGAGGTCACCTAGAGGTTGAATGTAGGTAAAGAAAGTCCAGTGCTGAGCCTTGGGGTAAACCAACATTTCATGGGATAGAGAAGAGGTGGGAGAATCTACAAAAACAACTGAGAAAGAGCGGCAGGAGCTAGCCAGGAAAGCATATCACTACTTCCCAGGATGCCAAATAAGAAAGTGTTTCAGTAAGGGCTGCTGAAATGTGCAATTGCCACTGAGAAGACCAGCAAGATAGCTACAGGTCGATCACAGGATTGGAAGAGAGAGTTCTTGGTTGACCTTGCAAAGGGCAGTTTCAGGGGAGAGGTGGGGCAAAAGTCAGGCTGAAGCAGACTGAAATGTGAGTGATTGGTATTAATGTAGAAAGAAGACGAATTAAATACCAGGGCAAGTAAGTTGGGAAATCACATACAAAATGAATGGTGCAAATATAACAGTATTACTTGACCCAGTCAAGAGGGCTTGAAATGTTTTATGAAGTGATAATAAACTGAGGTCTGAAAGTATTAGCTAGATAATAAAGCACAAATAGAAAATGATATAAGAAGAGTTAATTGCATGGCATACTTGATGGGTGAAAGAGAAGTGTTTTCAATTTGGAGTGAGTATGTATGAGCTTAAAGAGGGGTCAGATGGTATAAAGCTGCGTTAAGGGAGCTGCTGTTAAGGGGACAATATTATCTATTTTGATTAGATTACTCTAGCTGTAGTGTGTATAGAATGAATAGCAGGTTGATGGCAGTTGAATAACCCATTAGCAAGGCATTGTGGTGATAAAGGTTAGTGATTTTTTAGTCTAGTTTATAGCAGTAATAGTGAAAGTCATTGTTGTTCAGCTGCTAATTGCTAATTATTGTCCGACTCTTTGTGACCTCGTGAACTGCAGCATGCCAGGCTTCCCTGTCCTTCACTCTATCCCAGAGTTTGCTCATACTCACACCCTTTAAGTCAGTGATACCATCCAACCACTGCATCTTCTGTTGTCCCCTTCTCCTCCCACCCTCTATATTTGCCCAGCATCAGGGTCTTTCCCAATGAATCAGTTCTTTGCATCAGGTGGCCAAAGGAGCTTCAGCATCAGTCCTTCCAGTGCATATTCAGGGTTGATTTTCTTTAGGATTGACTGATTTGATCTCCTTTGCTGTCCAAGGGAGATAAAGATAAATCTGAGTGCTATTTATGAACTGTGAATAGTGCTTATAACAATCTGGTTATAAGATGATGAGGAAATGAAGTAGAGAAGTTGAAATGACCTCTAAACTTCTATCATTTGGTGTAGAGAGGCAGTAGCTTGATACCAAATGGAGAGAAAATTGGAGCAAGATTCTAGGGGTTTGCTATTAATTTTATGGGCCTTAATGAATTCAGTTGCATTTGAGGGACTTTTGAGCCCTCTTCATCTGCCTAATAGAATTTTCTATCATCCTGTTGACTTCTCAAGAGTATTATTGAAACTGAAATTTTTTTTATTCTCCCAACTTTCTCCTTTCCATGATCCCAGGCTAAGTCACCTGAGATGTCTCCTCTTCCTGGTACCCTTTCAGCTTCCATATTAGGTGACTCAAGATCAAGCCTCTTGATCTTTCCTATCTGTTCTCTCTCACATTTTTTTCTTTGTTTTCCATTTTTCACCAGGCAATTTCAGACTCTTAAATTTTACTCATCTGTACTCTTAACCTGCTATATAGTGTCTTCATTTTCAATTCATTCCTTGCTTTATACTTCTTTTTTAATCTTCCATATCAAATTTTCAGTGTAAGATTCTGACTTTCTCATGTCTGTGCTCAAAATAATCAGTGTCTCCCCATTTCCTTTGAAATAAGCCATAAGTTCCCCTTGGGTTTGCATTCAGCTAAAAATAAGTAAATAAATAAAATTGTTGGTTTTCTTTAACTTGCTACACTGTCTAAGGCAATGCTTAGGTTTAAATCTTGACTTTAGCAATTACCAGTTGTGTGATTTGGGTTGCATTGGTTAGTTACAATTTTCTGCTTTTCAAATGGGGTTAATAAAACCAACTCATTTACATGGTTGTTTTAATGTCAAAATACAGGAAATTCTCTTTGCACAGTCCCTGGCACAAAGCTGACACACATTTAATACAAATTCTGGGATAATTCTGTGAGTCTTGCACTGTATGCATACAGCCTGCTCTGTATGCAGACACAGATTTAACCACATCATGAGCACACCTTTCAGTTCCTTTTGCTGCCATATTAGACTCCTTCCCTGATGGCTCAGTGGGTAACAAATCCACCTGCTAATACAGGAGACAGAGGAGATGTAAATTGTAACTAAACAACGCAACCCAAATCACACAATTGGTTTAAGTGCTAAAGTCAAGATTTAAACCTAAGCATTGCCTTAGACAGGGTAGCAAGTTAAAGAAAATCAACAGTTTTGGTCCCTGTATCAGGAAGATCCCCTGGAGGAGGAAATGGCAACCTACTCCTGTATTCTTTCATGGAGAATCCCATGGACAGACGAGCCTGGTGGAATACCATGGTCGACTACCACAGTCGGACATGATTGGGCACATGGCGTATCACACATACTTCTGCCTAGAATGCTTTCTCCTTCTCTTGGCAGATTCTCCCCCCAACGCAATTTCTTCCTGTTTGAATTATTTCATATCTTGAAGGAACAGTTCCATTTTCTCTCTCTCACTGTCTCTCCTCTCCCTTGCCCTCCCTGCTTACTTCTCTCTCCCGCTTGTAAGCGTTCCTTATTCAGCCCTTCCCCTCCCCAGTCTCAGATTCTGTTCCTCCACATTTTTATATACCTCAACATGTAACATCTTACAGAAAAACTCAAGTGAACATTTTGCCCAACCCAGTATCTTATCAGCTCTTTGTGTATAGCCTTATCTGTTGCTTTCTTGCATTAACCACCCAGTGGTCCTTGAACATAGGAAATTTATTTGTGTAGCATCTATAGTGTTTCCAGTATTTGTAAAGAAACG
Source organism: Cephalophus harveyi (assembly GCA_006410635.1). Lineage (NCBI taxonomy): Eukaryota > Metazoa > Chordata > Mammalia > Artiodactyla > Bovidae > Cephalophus > Cephalophus harveyi. The sequence goes on along the minus strand of SJYT01055743.1, from coordinate 46,893 downwards.
ACTGTGGTGTAAGTGGGCAATTCCTTCAATCACCTGTACTTATTCTCTCTTTTCCTTCTCACACACTGATTTTGGCTCTACTCCACATCCAGAAACATCAAATTACCTGTCCCAGATCTTTTTCCTTAAGGATAGGAGCTTTTAAGTCAGCAGGCTTCTAAACCAATCATTGCTAATGTGTTTTCCTGTGCTCTCAGGAACTCTGAGTACATTTAACTAAGCCCTTCTGGCAACAATGGGCCTGCTTTTGTGTTCCAAGTCATTAGTTGGGGGATTTTTTGGTGTCTTTTTCTCCCAGTTATTCATAATTTGGAGGAAGCAGTTTTAGCAGAGGTAGCCAAACAGCCGGCTTAATGCTGTTCCACTCAGAGATCTCCAATAATTGGCTTCTTAAAAAAAAAATGTGTCATAAAAGAAGAATATTTAATATCTTTTCTGTTTCCTGCCTAATTTCCTGTGGTCGAAGTTTTGCCGAGTCCTGGCCTTTGGAGCAGGAGCTGCTGGTTTTTAGGGTGTTCCAAAGGCATGAATCAGGATTGATTCTTATTTTATTCATGGCTATACTTGGTGGTAATTTACACAGCCTGAGTTGAGGGTTTATTTTTCCCCTCTGAAGGTTTCAGGGATGTTTTTGTCAGGTTTTGGAAAATGTGCTCCAGGAGCAGTGATAAATTGAGTGCTGCCTTAGAGAAAGTCAGGCTGTCAGGGAACATATTTATCTCCACGTTTGGGAAGCAGGGGCAGGATAAGCACAGACCTTTTAAAAACCTGTGTGAGAACTTTTTAAGGTAAGGGAGAAGGTCAGTCTGACATGGCTTCCCGTCCATTTTGTTTAGAATTTATGGGCTGCCCAGGCATAAAGAATAATCTGAAATCTATGACTATTCAAAGATGAATATTTCTTTTTCCTGCAGTAATGCAGAACTGAGGAAGACTGGCTAGTTAAGTTCTGTTTCAGGAATAGATATCCTGATGAGAGAAATAAATAACTATATTAAAAAGTACTGTCCCAGGTTTGCTTAAAGCAGATATTGGCCTGTTTTTGTAAACAAAACATATGGGAAATGGCTGAAGTCATTTGTTGATATTGTTTGTGGCAGCTTTTGCACAAAAACAGTAGAGTTGTGTAGTCACAACAGAGACCTTTAGTCCTGCAAAGCCTAAAGTACTTGCTTGGTGACCCTTTAAGAAAAAGATCGTTAACTTCTGGCCAAGAAGGACATTTTTTCTATTCTGTTTTCCAGAATGACATGAATAAGAAGCTTGCTCTAATTGTGATGAATGACAGAATTGTGATGGCAGCTGTTTATTGTGTGTGTATGTGTTCAGTCACTCAGTTGTGTCTGACTCTTTGTGACCCCATGAACTGTAGCCAGCCAACCTCCTCTGTCCATGGAATTTCCAAGGCAAGAATACTGGACCAGATTGCCATTTCCTCCTCCAGGGGATCTTCCTGACTCAGCGTACCTCCTGCATTGGCAGGCAGATTCTTTACCCATTGGACCACCTGGGAAGCTCATCTATTAATTATTGGTATACTATTTTACTGATTGATTCATTTGTCAGATATAATTGGGTTTAAAATAGGGCTAACAGTGAAAAGACAATAAATTCATATAAGCCTCATCCAACTAAAGCATTGATGAGGGGCTTAATTAGACATCACAGAGTCAGGTATTATTTGTAGAGCTAGACAGTCTACTGGTGTGAGCAAATTGCCAATTAAACCTGTAGGTTCAAGATTCTCCAATTTGTTCAAAAGTACAAATGGTCACAGTGGTTAATGTAAAACCACAAAGCTTTAAGTATAAACTCCTAGCAAAAACCCTATAGACTGTCTCACACTCCACCTGTCTCTGTCACTTCCCATCTCTAACATCTCAATCTGTGTGTGTGTATTCTTCCATCTTACATATTCACGCAAAGAAACTAGCAAATTTGAATGTATTAATACTTTATATATATCTACATATTTTGTGTTCTAGTTATGTATTAAATGTTTACAAGCACTCATTGATGATCATCTAATCAAATATTAGCACTGTTCAGTTCAGTTCAGTCACTCAGTTGTGTCCGACTCTTTGCGACCCCATGAATCGCAGCACACCAGGCCTCCCTGTCCATCACCATCTCCCAGAGTTCACTCAGATTCACGTCCATCGAGTCCGTGATGCCATCCAGCCATCTCATCCTCGGTCGTCCCCTTCTCCTCCTGCCCCCAATCCCTTCCAGCATCAGAGTCTTTTCCAATGAGTCAACTCTTCGTATGAGGTGGCCAAAGTACTGGAGTTTCAGCTTTAGCATCATTCCTTCCAAAGAAGTCCCAGGGTTGATCTCCCTCAGAATGGACTGGTTGGAGCTCCTTGCAGTCCAAGGGACTCTCAAGAGTATTCTCCAACACCACAGTTCAAAAGCATCAATTCTTCGGCACTCAGCCTTCTTCACAGTCCAACTCTCACATCCATACATGACNTAGCATCATTCCTTCCAAAGAAATCCCAGGGCTGATCTCCTTCAGAATGGACTGGTTGGATCTCCTTGCAGTCCAAGGGACTCTCAAGAGTCTTCTCCAACACCACAGTTCAAAAGCATCAATTCTTCGGCACTCAGCCTTCTTCACAGTCCAACTCTCACATCCATACATGACCACAGGAAAAACCATAGCCTTGACTAGATGACCTAGTGATAGGTACTAAAAGGGAGCAAAAAGGCACAACTCCCAAATTTGTCAAATCTTCATAATTGGAGAGGGTAAATATGTAATACTTTGTTGGGGTTCTTTAATGGATTGGAACCTAGTGATCTGGAGTTGATGATAAGAAAGTGAAAGAAAGAAAGAAGGAGGCTAATATTCCCTGGATTATGCAGAAAACCAATAAAGGCCTAGGACAGAATTTGTACCGCTCATGTAGGTACAGGGTGACCTCTCAAGAATTCTTGAGAGGTCTTGGAAGCCCAGGCAGGAAAATGAGCTTGGCCTCTGTGCGCCATGGAATCAGCCAGAAAGAGAGATAGAGAGAGAGAGAAAGAAGGACACGGGGACCCAAGTCTCTGGTGGAACAAGGGTGCTTTATTGAGTTCTGTGTGGATATATATACCATGTTACAAGGTAGCTTCTTCAGATAAAGATCAAAAGACCAGACTTTACAAGTTACCAAGTAAACAGGAGTCATGGAGGCCATAAAGCCAAAAGACAATCCATATCAAAAGGGGGTCTTAGATAATCCCCTTCACCATAAGGAACAGCTAATGAAGGAGATCTCTTCAAGAAAATTAGAGATACCAAGGGAACATTTCATGCAAAGTTGGGCTCAATAAAGAACAGAAATGGTATGGACCTAACAGAAGCAGAAGATATTAAGAAGAGGTGGCAAGAACACACAGAAGAACTGTACAAAAAAAGAGCTTCACAACCAAGACAATCATGATGGTGTGATCACTCACCTAGAGCCAGACATCCTGGAATGTGATGTCAAGTGGGCCTTTGAAAGCATCACTACGAACAAACCTAGTGGAGGTGATGGAATTCCAGTGGAGCTATTTCATATCCTGAAGGATGATGCTGTGAAAGTGCTGCACTCAATCTGCCAGCAAATATGGAAAACTCAGCAGTGGCCACAGGACTGGAAAAGGTCAGTTTTCATGCCAGTCCCAAAGAAAGGCAATGCCAAAGAATGCTCAAACTACCGCACAATTGCACTCATCTCACACGCTAGTAAAGTAATGCTCAAAATTCTTTAAGCCAGGCTTCGGCAAGACATGAACTGTGAACTTCCAGATGTTCAAGCTGGTTTTAGAAAAGGCAGAGGAACCAGAAATCAAATTGCCAACATCCGCTGGATCATGGAAAAAGCAAGAGAGTTCCAGAAAAACACCTATTTCTGCTTTATTGACTATGCCAAAGCCTTTGACTGTGTGGATCACAATAAACTGTGGAAAATTCTGAAAGAGATGGGAATACCAGACCACCTGACCTGCCTCTTGCGAAACCTATATGCAGATCAGGAAGCAACAGTTAGAACTGGACATGGAACGACAGACTGGTTCCAAATAGGAAAAGGAGTCCATCAAGGCTGTATATTGTCACCCTGCTTATTTAACTTATATGTAGAGTACATCATGAGAAACGCTGGGCTGGCTGAAGCACAAGCTGGAATCAAGACTGCCGGGAGAAATAGAGTGGTGTTGGAGAAGACGCTTGAGAGTCCCTTGGACTGCAAGGAGATCCAACCAGTCCATTTGAAAGGAGATCAGTCCTGGGTGTTCACTGGAGGGACTGATGCTAAAGCTGAAACTCCAATACTTTGGCCACCTCATGAGAAGAGTTGACTCACTGGAAAAGACCCAGATGGTGGGAGGGATTAGGGGCAGGAGGAGAAGGGGACGACAGAGGATGAGATGGCTAGATGGCATCACCGACTCAATGGACATGATTCTGAGTGAACTCTGGGAGTTGGTGATGGACAGGGAGGCCTGGTGTGCTGCGATTCATGGGGTCGCAAAGAGTTGGACACAACTGAACAACTGAACTGAACTGAACTGAATGAAGTCAATCCTATGCAAGAATCCCATCTCTTTGATCTCAGTCCTGGGAGTGGCTTGCCACTCTGCTTGCTCTTATCAGGAACTGATAAGGAACAGAGGCCTCAAGAGAGATAGGAAACAGCACACAGGAATCCTACTGTTAAACAGGTTGGAGAAGACTCTCGAGAGTCCCTTGGACTGCAAGGAGATCCAACCAGTCCATTCTGAAGGAGATTAGCCCTGGGATTTCTTTGGAAGGAATGATGCTAAAGCTGAAACTCCAGTACTTTGGCCACCTCATGTGAAGAGTTGACTCATTGGAAAAGACTTTGATGCTGGGAGGGATTGGGGGCAGGAGGAGAAGGGGACGACAGAGGATGAGATGGCTGGATGGCATCCCTGACTCAATGAACATGAGTCTGAGTGAACTCTGAGAGATGGTGATGGACAGGGAGGCCTGGCGTGCTGCGATTCACGGGGTCACAAAGAGTCGGACACAACTGAGCGACTGAACTGAACTGAACTGAACTGAACAATCATCAGAAACAAATTCATACATTCACATGCATGTATATTTTTTTTCTCTTATTTACCTTCTAACTGAGAGGAAAGGCACAAATCTTAAGCGTATGACTCCATGAAATACAAGCTGCACACACCCATGTAGCCAAGCCAGATCAAGAAACAGAAAATTCCTGTTGTTCCCCTAGATGTCCCATCCTGGTCATCCCCATCTTTCAGGGAAAAGCACTGCCTGACTTCTAACCTCAGAGATTCAGACCTGGAATTCCTAAAGCACTGCATTTCTGATATATACAAATCAGGACATGTGCATGTCTGCCATCCTTTGAAAAACTGATCTTGGCTGTCCTGGGTGTGTGTCCTCCCTTCTCCAGGCAACAGGAGCAGATTGACTCGCCTTGTTTGGCCACCTGCCTGGCCTGCTGATTGCAACACTTGTCTTTTTGCATCTTTTGATGGCAGTTTCAAAGTCTTGGTACATTTGACCACCTTGAGCCTTTTGTCTTTTGTGTAACAAGGTAGTGTTAGAGATAAGTACATCAAAAAGGAAAAAAAAAATGTGTAAAATGACAACTTTATCATGTGCCATATACAGAAGGTAAAAATAGAGTTTGTTACAGGACATTATCATTTGGACAGAAGAGTTACAGAACCTTTTCCTAATAAAGTAATTATTTAGCTAAGGCAAAAAGTGAGAAGGAAAAAACAAGATGAGAGGAGAAAATATATCCCAGAGAAGTCTCTTTATACATTCATAATTATACTAAGTACTTCACTGTGGGACTTCCCTGACAGTGAAAAATCTGCCTCCATTGCAGGAGACCCCGGTTCAATCCCTGGGTTAGGAAGATCCCCTGGAGAAGGGAATGGCAACCCACTCCAGTAGTCTTGCCTGGAGAATCCCATTTATAGAGGAGCCCGGTGGGCTACTGGCCATGGGGTCCCAAAGAGTCAGGCATGACTGAGCAGCTAACACTTTTACTTCACTTTTTTTTTTTCACTTCACTCTACTAATCCCATTAATTTTTTCTGTTCGACTCTTGGCGATCCCATGGACTGTACCTGCCAGGCTCCTCCATCCATGGGATTTTTCAGGCAAGATTATTGGACTGGGTTGCCATTTCCTTCTCTAGGGGATAGTCCCAACCCAGGGATTGAACCTGGGTCTCCTGAGTTGCAGGCAGACTCTTTACTGTCTGAGCCACAAGGGGGCTTCTAAAAGCTTGTTTTTATATGCTTAAAATGACACTTAGCTTTTCCATTCTCCTTAAATTTTCAGCCATTAACTTTTCATGCAATTCTCAGATCACTGTAGCTTGTATTTCATGTAGAAACATGTAACAGAAGTTCAAACATTTGAAACAGGAAATACAGCACTCCCTACCAAATTACAGAATGATTCCATCCCCAGCCCTCCTTCTTTCTGCTAGTATGAGAGGAAGATTTGGTCCTCCCATGAAGTCTAACGGTCTCAGCATTTGTGGTTGTTCGGCCACTGTCATGTCCAACCCTGGGACCCCATGGACCGTAGCATGCAAGAGTTCCCTGTCCTTCACTAACTCCCAGAGTTTGCTCAAACTCACGTCCATGGATTCAGGGATGGCATCCAACCATCTCATCCTCTGTCGCCCCCTTCTCCTCCTGCCCTCTATCTTTCCCAGCATCAGGGTCTCAGTATATACTCTGCCAGACTCTCTCCCCTTCTGTGGACTGCCTTGTTTCCCTTAATAAGTCTCATCCTTCTTTCTCTGTCTTATCCTTTACTCCTCTTTCTTCCTCATTCTCTCAAATATATTTACAGTTTCTGTCTTCTTACTTCCAAACTCCCCTACTGTTTATTTTCATCATCCTGTTTGAAACCACCAAATTCTCTTTCCTACGAAACTTCTGTTAAAGCTGAAATATCTATTACTTCCAAATTCCCCCAAATTTCCTTGTGTTCTTTTGCGGTATGTGTGTGTGTGTGTGTGTGTGTGTGTGTATGGTTTCTTTGATTGTATTTTTGGGAAGAATCCTTGACATGAGATCTAACCTCTTAATATTTTAAAGTGCACAATAAAATTTCTATTATATAAGATAAATAAGTTCTAGAGATCTACTGTATAAGATTAGTACTTATAGTTTACTTCTTGAAATTTAAACCATGTGTATGTACTAATTTAAATAATGTGTCTGTGTATGTGTATATATCCATATGTACAGTTAAATACATAAAACAAAAAATGTGTATACATGTATATGTGTATATAATAAATGCAGAATATTAATAGCAAAAAATATGATTTTCATGGAAGTGACTCAATATGAGCTCATTCCAAAGGTTTTATTCACTTCATCAGTTACTGAAGGACCTAGTAAAATGCCCAGAATGATTCAAAAGAGAATTAGACAGTGTTGAGATTTACAGAGTTGGTCACTTAGGAATGAAAAATTAACTAAACAAAAGATACAAAAGTGGTTATTTTAGTCATACAAGGCAATAAATAATAGCAGTTGAGTTTTGTCATAGAAGTCATTTGTATTCTTCCTAGACAAAAATCATTTAAAATTTTCTCAAAGAAGGGTCATCGGCATTTCAATCAGTTCTACAAGTTAACCTTTACTTTTAGGTAGTTGCAGCATATCCTGATCAATAGTAAATAGGAAGCTGAACAAAAGTACCCAGCCCTGGAAAGTCAGAAAATCTCCCCTTTGGGTGTGTCTGGTATATAGCACCCAACAACTATACTGAAATAACACCAGGTAATCCTTTGGCTGTTTCCAAATAGAGACAGAAGTGCATGATTTGATTTTTCTGTGTATACTCTTAACTCCTATTATTTTCCCTAGGAAATTGTAAAATGTTATAAATATTTTGACAGTTTTATTAGATAGAAATTTTAATCACCTTTATTAAAAAGGTATCAATTAAAATTTTAAAAAATGATTTTTTTGGAGGAAATACATTTTATTCAAATAATAGTCAAAGTGCTAAATTCTCTCATGTTCAATGATGTGTAAAAAAACAATTTTAGAAAAGGTGATAGAGCTATAGAAAGAACAAATTATAAAAGTGATTCTGATAGCTAAGAATATGAAATGATGCCGGTCTCAATTGTTGTCATAGAAACAAAATGATGACCATACCATCAGCACCACCAACAATAATATAATTCAGAATTCACCCATTAGATTGGAGAAATTTAAAAACATTTAAATGCATCCAGTATTGACAAGGATATAAAGAAATTGCTCTTAGGAACTGTCAGCAATTCTGTAAATGCTGTGGAAAATTTGAAAAGCATCTTGCCATAACTTATTAAAATTCAAATTTCCCATCATTTTTTGGCCCAACAGCTCCACTAATTTTTATTCAGTAAAGATATCTGAACATAAAATATGGCAGTGTTTTTTTTTTTAATTGTGGCATTATCTATTATAGCATAAAACTGGAAATAAGAGCAAATAAGCATCAATAGATATTATTGAGTAAATTATACTTCCATACATGTAATATTCTGTGGATACAGAGAATGTTAGAATCACCTGTATGTCTTTTCTGTTTTAAAAGTAATAATGGTAAACTATGGAATGTGTAGCTTATGATCAGATATTTTTTTCTTCCAGTTTTATTGAGATTATAATGGACATATGGTATTGTATAAGCTTGAGGTATACAGCATAGTGATCTGACTTACATGAAGATCATATATTTAAAAAATAAACAACATCTAATAGAAGAGTGTTAAGTATTTCCTATTTATGATTAGGTTGTATCAGCAGAGAAAAGTTAAACCAGTGATCAGATTGCAGTTATGAGACTGATATGAGGCTCCAAAATACATTTATAAATTTGATAACTTAGCATTTTGTTTAAAAGAACATTTTTTGAGTTTACATGTAAATTTATCTTTCAAGGCACTTCTATGGCATTAAGAATGCAATCTAAACTTCTTTCCCCATCTGTAAGTCTTTTGTGATTCAGTTCTGCTCCAACTTGACCTTGAGCAACTCTAGTACTCCATAACAGCCTTGAGGAATAATATCTAATTTTTAATTTATTTTGAAAAAGAGTAATTCTTTCTTAACTTAAACACTTTCTATTCACTACCATACACTCTCTCTGGAACCATATTTCCCGAAATTTTTCTGGCTGAATCACTTTGTCACTTGCCTGTAACTGTCACTTTGATCCTTTAGTAGAAATTAGGTCCCCCAGTCATGAATTCTCATAAGGATTCTGGAGAATTTCGTTTTTTAATAGAAACCAAATCGACCTCATATGAAGCTCAGAATTGCTAATATGAAGATTTTGAGCATGTTCTGCAAGATGCACTAGATAAATATTCATTAAATGTAATTTTTAAAAAGTAGAACCCTATTATGAGAGAAAACAAGGGTCAGGTATACAATTCTGGACTATCATTTAGAAAGAATTTTGACTTGTCATGCAAAAGTCTCGTGTGGCAAGATTATTTCAACATAGTATTAATTTGCCTTGGATAAGAATGACTGTCCTTGCTTGATCTTTATTCCCAACTATAAGGTGGTTAATTGGAAACATTTTCATTGGATAAAAGAAGGGAGTTTTATAAGTTTGTTTACTAGCCTAAATATTTAAGATCACAGGTCTATTTTTTGGACTTTATAGACTTAGGTTGTTTCAGATTAAAAAAAAGTTTTGACTATTTGGTTTAGAACCGTCTAAAGACAAATATTTAGATAGAATGAAGCATTATGTTGGATGTTCTGACAAGATGAAGTATAAACTATCCAACTAACTTGGAAGAAGAGTTAAGTGTTTTATATTTAGGGGGCAAACTCCCACTGAAGTAATAGAAACAGTCTCTTTCAAATGATTTATCTGACCAGAGTCATGTACTGAATGCAAAGAGTGGAAGCTTATCATATTAAATTGTCGCATTTGATAGGCCTGGCTAGCTAACCATAGACAAATCATATCTTAAGAGGATATCCTTTACCTCGGTTATGAATATTTTTAAAATAATGTTATTTTTATTTACTTTCTGACTGTGCTGGGTCTCCGATGCTGCACAGGGTTTTCTCTTATTTGTGGCAAGCAGGGGTACCCCCTATTAGTGGCGTGCAGGCTTCTCATTGAGGCGGCTTCTCTTGCTGCCCGAGCGTGGGCTCTAGGGTCTGTGGGCTTCAGTAGCTGCAGCACGCATGCTCAGTAGTTCCGGCTCTCAGGCTCCAGAGCACAGGCTCAGTAGCAGTTGCTCCGCGGCATGTGGGATCTTCCCGGATCAGGGATCAAACCCAAGTTTCCTGCATTGGCAGGTGGATTCCTCACCGCTGAGCCAACAGGGAAGCCCAGGTGATGAATATTTTGAAACACATCAGTACAGATCTTTTTATTTGTTTTGTTTGGAAAGAGTTACAATACCCTGAGCTGTGAGCCTTGATACACAATACATCCTTAATAAAACAGATGTATCAGAAATCTGTATGATAGATTATTCTGTCTGGTTACATGAGGCTGTGAGTATACAATTCATTATCAAAGAAAGGCATGAATTTTTGTGTCCTAAAATAGAATGATTTATAGAACTATAGGTTTTATTTTGGTGGTGGTGTTTAAATAGTTGTTGGGTTTTTGATACAAGCTGAATGGCCTGGGGAGATCTTATGACCTACGCTCTTAAGCTAAAATATATGCAAGATATAAAATTAATTCAATAGGAGGGAAGCAAAATTAGTATGTAAGATATTTAAATAGATCACATAATATAAAAATATTTGCATCTGAGTTTTTTATGCCCAATAAAAATATAGTTTATAAACTACAAGTTTTCGCCAGCTTACAAATTATGTATATATAGTTGTATAACTACTGTAGTTGCTTGCATCACTTAAAGCTTCAATGCAAGAACATTAGTCCAAGTTTTAGTCTCCATTATTATTTATGGATGTGGATGAAATAAAGGGAAAGGTGGAAGTGTTAAATTCTGGATTATTATTGGCATAAAGTTTTCTAGTTCACTTGATTTATAGATGCATATGTATAACAGTCAGACATAAAAAATTTGTTGACAGACTTTATTTGTATATGTACACAGTTCACTGATAAAATATTATCAGCTTCCCCATTAATTGGATAATTTCAAAGTCACTGTAAGTTAAAATGAAGTCTATTTCTGTCCCTTCTGTAAAAATTGGCACAAATATGAATTCTTTTTTTGAACACATATAAATTAGGCACTAGAGTTACAAAAAAAGCATAAAATGACAATCAGTCCCTCAAAGCTAGGGCTTTGGTTTAATTCTCCTATATATAGTTTTTCCTCATGACAAATCAGCATATTTCCAAAAGCTTCAAGGGACTATTTTTTTTGTAGAACTCTGCTCTGTGGAGAGTTACTTCATTAGCCCCTAGGAAAAGTTTCTTTAGTAAATAAACAGTGAGCATTGATCACAAGCTTGATATTCTGGAGAACATTCCAAAGCTAAAGAAGATATATATATACAAGTTATAAGCCACTGACCCATGCAGACCAGCACCAGCTGTGTACAAGGGTGATGGAAGTGCAGTGCCCAAGTGATTCCCCAAAACAGGATTTTTCAAAAGAATATATAAGTAGGAATGAGACCAAAAATTTGGCTGAAGTTCAGCAATAATATTGTAGACCTTAAATTACATATGTGAATTCTCAGAGACAACAGTAATGATATACAGTAGCTACGAAACTTCCCTTAGCATCCCCAGCATTGTTTCACAAGGAGAAAAACTCTTAACTAAAACTGTGATCGAGATTTCCCTGGTGGTACAGTGGATAGGAATCCACCTGCCAATGCAGGGGACATGGACTCAGGCCCTGGTCCAGAAAGATTCCACGTGCTATGGAGCAGCTGAGCCCGTGTGCTGCAACTGCTGAGCCCGTGGTCGAGAGCCCGCGAGCCACGACTGCAGAGCCCGTGTGCCACAGCTACCGAAGCCTGTGTGCCTAGAGCCTGTGCTCTGCCGTGAGAGAAGCCACCCCACTGAGTAGCCCCTGCTTGCCGCAACTGGAGAAAAGCCTGCACAGCACAAATACCCGCACAGACAAAAATCAATGAATGAATGAGTTTAAAAGTCATGTAAGCCCTCTTAATTTTTTCACATGCATGTCTAAAACTGTTAATGTCCTTTTATTATCTTCTCAACACTAAGCACAGTTCTTAGCACCGAAAAAGCTTCAAGATCTTGAAATGGCAAACAATGAGAAATTTTTATTTTCTAAAACAGAATTTGGTGGCTGTTACTAATCTTCATTAAAGGATACACAGGATATAAGGGCAGCAGTTTGAAATAAAAGTTTTTTATGATTTGATTCTATTGATGACAATTATTTACATTGAATATACTATAGACAGTGTTAGGCACAGTAGATTTGGAGTACAGAACATGTATGTAGCCTGTTGGTTAAGGAGACATGCCCATGTCATCAAATGACACTGTAGAGCATCATGCAGTTCAATTTGAGCACCAGCTGTACAGGAAAGACAAGTTCAGAAATGCAGGTGAGTTATGTTGAGTTGCATTTGTTGCAATTTACAATAAAAAAAAAAACCAGTATAAAGCTGATATAGTAGCACTGATATAAACAAGCATGAAAACCTAACAAATATAACAAAAACAGCTGAGGAAAATTATCTGGGTTCTAGCTTGACTCTTCTTAGTTTTCAAGGCAAAAATGTAGCCACAACAGTTATTTACTTGAATGATGCTTAATAGTGTATTAGGAAAGATAATTTATTTCTATGTTAATATGAATGATTGTGAGTTAAGGATATAGTATGTGTGTACTAAATTTAACCTTTAGCATGTATGTACATATTCATTCACATTAATTTCTAAATGGTATTCATAAGACATTGTATCGGTAGTTACCAGAAGCATTTTTATTTTACAGAGGGGTGCAAATTGGTATAGTTCAAATATAGAACATTCACTTACCTCTGTGGCTTAATGAGAAAAAGCATGATGACTTCTAAAAAGTGACTGTTAAAATATCCTTAGATTTTTAAGCTACAAGCAGATACAGGAAGCAGAATTTCCCTTCCAAAATAAAGGAAGTGGTTTTGGCATTTAGTGAGGATGCCTGAAAAAGAATAGAAAGTCCTAGATGGCAAATAACTTTAGAGGAACAGAACTTATTTTGTCTGCAGCTTGTAGAGATAGCTTCATTTCTTCATCGTCACTTCTGTTAATATGTTATTGATCGAACTGTGGTTAAATTCTTATTCTTTGAATGCTGTCCTGGATTTCAGGGAAATTCATTTTAACTCAGGGAAATTCATCATGCTGAAATTGTTAATGACACATTGAACTCCTCTGTAGATAATGAGCATTATTTTCTCACACAGAAGAAAAATACCTTACCATGCAAAGATGCTTATGGAATTATGCAAAATATCTAGTCATTTAATTTTCTTCCCATAAGCTAGCAAGATGAAAAAAGAGTTTGGGAAGGGAAGATATTGCAAAGCTATTTTTTCCTCCTTCTTATTTTAGAGGAACAACTTGAAAATTTACATTCAGAGGACTGTGTGATCTAAGCTTTTTGTTGTATCTAATAATAAATCATGAAGGGGGACTGATTTCAAATAATGCCTCAAAGCTCAGGATATAATGAATGTTGTTGAAATTGTTACTTTCTTCCAGTTGTTACTGAAAAAAAGCCCTATTTCAAATGACTTAAATCTTTTGTAGTGATACTCTCCTTTTTTATCATATATGTATATACAGTATTTTAACTGTATGTTAATGTTTAGTATTATCTATTAGTAATATCATATTGTTTACTGTATTTTAAAGTAATATAATATTTTTCCTAATTATAAGCTCATGGTGAGATTTTGTAGATAAGAAAACTGAAATTCTCAGACATTAATCCATCTGATATAGTAGGACAAATGGAGGTAAACAGTTTCTTTGTATTATTAACCTTAATGGATTGAATCTGAAATATGGAAAGTATATTCTATTTCCAGTGCTAAGCTGTATCAACTGAACTGAGGCTGTATCAACTAACTTTTCTCCACAAAAATTGCATTATAGTGAATGCATGTCTACTGAAATGATCCATGAGTTCAATTATGATAAAATAAATCCTGATTAAAGAGAAGTAAATGGGGCAACTAAAGAGATAGAGCAGAGGAACTCAGGTCCTTATCATCATTTTCAAAACAGATTTCTCAAGGACAAGTGTGTGTGTACATGCGTATGTCTGTGTGTGTGTGAGTTTGCATGTGCACACATGCATGCACATGCACACTTACATAGGTAATACTGCAGGATAACAGGATACAGCTCTTCAACTAGAGAAATTCATCCTCTGATGCATTGACCGAACTAGTAGAATTTTATTCAGAGGACAAAAAGCTATTACTAAAAATATTTAACAATCACAACTGTATATTTTTTATTCATTGTTACTAACTCAGCATTCTAGTTTTTCACATTTTGACTAATAAAAATTATTTTTCCATATCTGTGTACTCACCACCTATGTAATATTTCATAATTAATTTACTAATGGAATACATAAATACTGCCATTACTGAATCTGCCACTTTTATTTCTTTGAGAAGCTGAAACAATTTTAAATAATTTTCATTCAGTTCAGAGATCTTTAGTAATAATGAATTTGTAAGTTTGCACTTTGGTAACTTACCCCAGGAATAGTGGAACTCAAAAGTAACTACATCATTGTACACCTATGTGTCATAAAAAACCATGCACGTGTGCAAATGTATGTATATATAAATGTGTGTTTGCACATATGTATATATAAACATGTGCATGTGTATATATAAAACATAAAAATTTAATTGACAGAAAACAACAGAATTCTGTGAAGCAGTTATCCTTCAATTAAAAAGTAAAGAAATTATAAAAAGTTATTGGGATAGTTGATACTAGGTTGGTGATATTTTTATTTGTTTTGTTATATTTGGAATGTTTCACACCAAAATCAAAGGTATAGTCTACAAACAAATGTAATGTGTTTGAACTTTTACTATTTGCTATTCTTGAGTAACATTTACTTGAGTAAATTTCTAAATTTATATCTGTTTTATTATATTCTTCCCTTATGTTTTTATTTTGTCATTGTGATCAAAGTATCAGTTCAGTTCAGTTCAGTTCACTTTAGTCGCTCAGTAGTGTCAGACTCTTTGCGACCCCATGAATCGCAGCACGCCAGGCCTCCCTGTCCATCACCAACTCCCGGAGTTCACTCAAACTCACGTTCATCCTATTTGGAACCAGTCTGTTGTTCCATGTCCAGTCCTAACTGTTGCTTCCTGACCTGCATACAGATTTCTCAAGGGGCAGGTTAGGTGGTCTGGTATTCCCATCTCTTTCAGAATATTCCACAGTTGATTGTGATCCACACAGTCAAAGGCTTTGGCATAGTCAATAAAGCAGAAGTAGATGTTTTTCTGGAACTCTCTTGCTTTTTCCATGATCCAGCTGTGTTGGCAATTTGATCCCTGGTTCCTCTGCCTTTTGTAAAACCAGCTTAAACATCTGGAATTTCATGGTTCATGTATTGCTGAAGCCTGGCTTGGAGAATTTTGAGCATTACTTTACTAGCATGTGAGATGAGTGCAATTATGTGGTAGTTTGAGCATTCTTTAGCATTGCCTTTCTTTGGGATTGGAATGAAAACTGACCTTTTTCAGTCCTGTGGCCACTGCTGAGTTTTCCCAATTTGCTGGCATATTGAGTGCAGCACTTTCACAGCATCATCTTTCAGGATTTGAAATAGCTCAACTGGAATTCCCACACCTCCACTAGCTTTGTTCCTCATGATGCTTTCTAAGGCCCACTTGACTTCACATTCCAGGATGTCTGGCTCTAGGTGAGTGATCACACCATCGTGATTATCTGGGTTGTGAAGATCTTTTTTGTACAGTTCTTCTGTGTATTCTTGCCGCCTCTTTTTAATATCTTCTGCTTCTGTTAGGTCCAGACCATTTCTGTCCTTTATTGAGCCCATCCTTGCATGAAATGTTCCCTTGGTATCTCTAACTTTCTTGACGAGATCTCTAGTCTTTCCCATTCTGTTCTTTTCCTCTATTTCTTTGCATTGATCACGAGGAAGGCTTTCTTATCTCTTCTTGCTATTTTTTGGAATTCTGCATTCAGATGCTTATATCTTTCCCTTTCTCCTTTGCTTTTTGCTTCTCTACTTTTCACAGCTATTTGTAAGGCCTCCCCAGACTGCCATTTTGCTTTTCTGCATTTCTTTTCCATGGCAATGTTCTTATCCCTGTCTCCTGTACAATGTCAGGAACCTCATTCCATAGTTCATCAGGCACTCTATCTATCAGATCTAGTCCCTTAAATCTATTTCTCACTTCCATTGTATAATCATAGGGATTTGATTTAGGTCATACCTGAATGGTCTAGTGGTTTTCCCTACTTTCTTCAATTTAAGTCTGAATTTGGCAATAATGAGCTCATGATCTGAGCCACACAGCTCCCAGTCTTGTTTTTCTGACTGTATATAGCTTTTCCATCTTTGGCTGCAAAGAATATAATCAGTCTGATTTCAGTGTTGAGCATCCGGTGATGTCCATGTGCAGAGTCTTCTCTTGTGTTGTTGGAAGAAGTGAAGTGAAGTTGCTCAGTCATGTCCGACTCTTTGCGACCCCATGGACTGTATCCGATCAGGCTCCTCTGTCCATGGAATTTTCCAGGCAAGAGTACTGGAGTGGATTGCCATTTCCTTCTCCGTAGGATCTTCCCGACCCAGGGATCGAACCCAGGTCTCCCACATTGTAGACAGACACTTTACCGTCTGAGCCACACCTGGGAAGTCTTGACCACTGTGTTCTCTTGGCAAAACTCTATTAGTCTTTGCCCTGCTTCATTCCGTGTTCTAAGGCCAATTTTGCCTGTTGTTCCAGGTGTTTCTTGACATCCTACTTTTGCATTCCAGTCCCCTATAAGAAAAAGACATCTTTTTGGGTGTTAGTTCTAAAAGGTTTGTAGGTCTTCATAGAACTGTTCAACTTAAGCTTCTTCAGCATTACTGGCTGGGGCATAGACTTGGATTACTGTGATATTGAATGGTTTGCCTTGGAAATGAACAGAGATCATTCTGTCATTTATGAGATTGCATCCAAGTACTGCATTTCAAACTCTTGTTGACCATGATGGCTACTCCATTTCTTCTGAGGGATCCCTGCCCGCAGTAGTAGATATAATGGTCATCTGAGTTAAATTCACCCATTCCAGTCCATTTTAGTTTGCTGATTCCTAGAATGTTGACGTTCTCTCTTGCCACCTCCTGTTTGACCACTTCCAATTTGCCTTGATTCATGGACCTAACATTCCAGGTCCCTATGCAATATTGCTCTTTCAAGCATCGGACCTTGCTTCCATCACCAGTCACGTCTACAACTGGGTGTTGTTTTTGCTTTGTCTCCATAACTTCATTCTTCCTGGAGTTATTTCTCCACTGATCTCCAGTAGCATATTGGGCACTGAATGACCTGGGAAAAGTCTGAAAGAGATGGGAATAACAGACCACCTAACCTGCCTCTTGAGAAATCTGTATGCAGGTCAGGAAGCAACAGTTAGAACTGGACATGGAACAACAGAGTGGTTCCAAATAGGAAAAGGAGTACGTCAAGGCTGTTTATTATCACCCTGCTTATTTAACCTATATGCAGTGTACATCATGAGAAATGCTGAACTGGAAGAAACACAAGCTGGAATCAAGATTGCCAGGAGAAATATCAATAACCTCAGATATGCAGATGGCACCACCCTTATGGCAGAAAGTGAAGAGGAACTAAAAAGCCTCTTGATGAAAGTGAAAGAGGAGAGTGAAAAAGTTGACTTAAAACTCAACATTCAGAAAACGAAGATCATGACATCCGGTCCCATCACTTCATGGGAAATAGATGGGGAAACAGCGGAAACTGTGTCAGACTTTATTTTTGGGGGCTCCAAAATCACTGCAGATGGTGACTGCAGCCATGAAATTAAAAGACGCTTACTCCTTGGAAGAAAAGTTATGACCAACCTAGGTAGTATATTCAAAAGTAGAGGCATTACTCCCCACTCCAGTCCTCTTGCCTGGAAACTCCCATGGATGGAGGAGCCTGGTAGGCTGCAGTCCATGGGGTCGCTGAGTCAGACACGACTGAGCGACTTCACTTTCACTTTTCACTTTCATGCATTGGAGAAGGAAATGGCAATCCACTCCAGTGTTCTTGCCTGGAGAATCCCAGGGATGGCGGAGCCCAGTGGGCTGCCATCTGTGGGGTCGCACAGAGTCGGACACGACTGAAGCGACTTAGCAGCAGCAGCAGCAGCAGCAGAGGCATTACTCTCAGTCATATTCGACTCTTTGTGGCCCCAT
>SJYT01055743.1:0-28399 GCA_006410635.1 Cephalophus harveyi | reverse complement strand
GTCCATCTAGTCAAGGCTATGGTTTTTCCTGTGGTCATGTATGGATGTGAGAGTTGGACTGTGAAGAAGGCTGAGCGCCAAAGAATTGATGCTTTTGAACTGTGGTGTTGGAGACGACTCTTGAGAATCCCTTGGATTGCAAGGAAATCCAACCAGTCCATTCTGAAGGAGATCAACCCTGGGATTTCTTTGGAAGGAGTGATACTAAAGCTGAAA
Organism: Cephalophus harveyi; assembly: GCA_006410635.1. Classification (NCBI taxonomy): domain Eukaryota; kingdom Metazoa; phylum Chordata; class Mammalia; order Artiodactyla; family Bovidae; genus Cephalophus; species Cephalophus harveyi. The sequence continues at coordinate 28,183 of SJYT01055743.1, read as the reverse complement.
CTCCAGTACTTTGGCCACCTCATGCGAAGAGTTGACTCATTGGAAAAGACTCTGATGCTGGGAGGGATTGGGGGCAGGAGGAGAGGGGGATGACCGAGGATGAGATGGCTGGAGGGCATCACTGACTCGATGGACGTGAGTCTTAGTGAACTCCGGGAGCTGGTGATGGACAGGGAGGCCTGGCGTGCTGTGATTCATGGGGTCGCAAAGAGTCGGACACGACTGAGCGACTGAATGGAACTGAATGACCTGGGCAGTTCCTCTTTCAGTATCCTATCATTTTGCCTTTTCATACTGTTCATGGGGTTCTCAAGGCAGGAATCCTGAAGTGGTTTGCCATTCCCTTCTCCAGTGGACCACATTCTGTCAGACCTCTCCACCATGACCAGCCTGTCCTGGGTGGCCCCACATGGCATGGCTTAGTTTCATGGTCTGTGTGATCAGATTGACTAGTTTTCTGTGATTATGGTTTCAGTGTGTCTGCCCTCTGATGCCGTCTTGAAACATGTACCTTCTTACTTGGGTTTCTCTTACCTTGGTCGTGGGGTATCCCTTCACGGCTGCTCCAGCAAAGCACAGCCGCTGCTCCTTACCTTGGATGAGGGGTATCTCCTCACTGCTGCCCCTCCTGAACTTGAACGTGGAGCAGCTCCTCTAGGCCCTCCTGTGCCTAGGCAGCCACTGCTCCTTGGGCATGGGGTAGCTCCTCCCGGCTGCCGCCCTGAGCCTCAGACATGGGGTAGCTCCTCCCGGCTGCCGCCCTGAGCCTCAGACATGGGGTAGCTCCTCTCGGCTGCTCCTGCGTTGTCACAGCCTGGCACTCTCGGCCGCCACCCCTGACCTTGAATGTGGTGTAGCTCCTCCTGGCCGCTGCCTCTGACCTCGGATTTGGGGTAGCTCCTCTCGGCCGTTTTCTTGCTGTCGCAACTTGGCACTCTCAGCCGCTGTCCCTGACCTCGGACGTGGGGTAGCTCCTTTCTGCTGCGCTCGTGTGCCGTCGCAGCTGCCCGCGTTTGTGCACCGTCGCGCAAGAGTATAGGGTATTAATAAAGATTTTCAGGTGTTAATTATTGTACTCTTAAGCAGGCTGTTGTTGTTTAGTCAGTAAGTTGTGACCAGCTCTGTGTGACCCCATGGACTATATCCCTCCAGGTGCCTGTGTCCATGGGATTTCCCAGGCGAGAATACTGGAGTGGGTTGTCATTTCCTTCTCCTGGGGGTCATTGTGACCCCAGGGATCAAACCTACATCTCCTGCTTGGGCAGGAGGTTTTTCTACCACTGAACCACCTACAAAGCCCACTAAACAGGCTACTTTCATGATTAAGAACAAAATGTGAAAATGTTTATTTGTCCTTCATACCAACACAAGTGAAGATGAAGTTGAGTGAGTTCATATTTGAATGGAAGACTGCAGAGGGGTAGTAGGAAGGAATGCTGACTGTGTTGAATTTGTACTTTCTAACAAGAAATTAACTGCAGCCATGAAATTAAAAGATGCTTACTCCTTGGAAGGAAAGTTATGACCAACCTAGACAGCATTAAAAAGCAGAGACATTACTTTGCCAATAAAGGTCCATCTAGTCAAGGCTATGGTTTTTACAGTAGTCATGTATGGATGTGAGAGTGGACTATAAAGAAAGCTGAGTGCTGAGGAATTGATGCTTTTGAACTGTGGTGTTGGAGAAGACTCTTGAGAGTCCCTTGGACTGCAAGGAGATCCAACCAGTCCATTCTGAAGGAGATCAGCCCTAGGATTTCTTTGGAAGGAATGATGCTGAAGCTGAAACTCTAATACTTTGGCCACCTGATGTGAAGAAAAGACCCTGATGGGGGGAAACATTGAAGGCGGGAGAAGTGGACGACAGAGGATGAGATGGTTGGATGGATCACTGACTCAATGGACATGAGTTAGAGTAGGCTCTGGGAGTTGGTGATGGACAGGGAAGCCTAGTGTGCTCCAGTCCATGGAGTCCAAAGAGTTGGACACAACTGAGCGACTGAACTGAAAGATAAGATATTATTCCTAAGAAGTTTAACAGAGCTTTTGGAAAATTCTATTTTTGAGCCAGGATACTTTTCTTACTTTTGACAGTGATTAGAATTTTCCATTACACTGGTCAATTCTTGTAGATGACTCCACTCTTTGATGACTTTTTTGAACTTACATTTTGGATTGCATTTGAGTATGTTATGATTATCACTAAATAATTGTATTCCTACTCTGTTGTTTATCAAGTAAAATGTTAAATTCCTTATGCCTTTCACATTGGCTATTTCAGAGTTGAAGAAGCTTCTCAGAGAAATATGTATTATTTACAGCATGCAAATATTTTAATAAGCAAGTTTCTTTGCTGTGAGCTAAGAGTGAGGCTGGAAGAATGTCTTAGAGAAAAGGCACTTAGAAAGGGCACAATTCTGAAAATAACTAAAGGCAGCAAAATAAGCAGAGTTCATTTTCAGAAGTTTTGGAGCTTCTGGGTTCTTGAAACAATGCTGATGATGTCAGTGCTATAGAAATATTCACTAATAATTATCTTATTCATTCAACAAGCATTTATCTAGTACCTACCATAAATCAGTAACTGTGCTGGCATTTGGAATATAATAAAATATATGACAGATACTTTGTCTAGATACTTCCTGTAAATTCTATGATTTTAGAGCAGGCAAGAAATAGGTTTCATCACATATGCCAGCATTAATCAACTGGTAGTATTTGCCTCCTGTGCTTTGTACAGAGGAAATGTCTGAGCCTGCCTGTTGGCGCAGCAGTAAACTATTTAAATTGTTTATTTATTATCGTGGCTGTTTGAATGTCTAGTGGTAGCAGGTATGTAATATATTTGCTATCCCTGTTCTACAATTTTCTTTTTTAGAATTGGCATTTCACTGAAAAAAAAGTAGTTGTGCTTTATAGGTAGCATATAAATATAAATATAATATGAGCAGATTAATAAATAATAATTTTTATATTAAACTGCAGAAATGACTTATTATGCTCAAGTCTTCATCTTTTACAGACTCATATTTATTTTTAGATCTAATGAATCACCATTTGCCCTTTGCTTCACAGTGAACTCAGAGAGGTGAATGTTGTTGAGAATTTTAGTCCTGTCTCAATCATAGCTTGTTTTTGGCCAAGTGCCATAACTGTGATAGAAGTTTTAGCAAAAAACATTAGAGAATGTTAACATTTCAAGCTTCTAAAGATCATTTAAGATAAAAGTACAGAAACTAAATGGGTAAACATTACAGTTCATTTTGATAATGATCGGCTATTGTCTGCACCGTGCCATCTGTCTTTGTATCTCCCCATATGTAGCAATTAACAGTAAACTTGTTTATGTTTTTACAAGATCTAAACAGTGCTGGGTACTTAGTAAAGGCTCACTGAATGCTTGTTATTTGATAGATGGCAGGTCTATGTGTCCTAAGTCTTTTTTTCAGCTCTATACTGTGCATATTTTATAAGAAACGAAAAACTTAGTCTTTCTGAGTCTGAATTCTAGATAATATTAGCATACCAAATGTTGAGGTATATTAACATTATCAAAGGCAGAAAACAGTAAGCATGTTATAAATAAATAATAAACTCTGTAGGACTGACCTTAAGGATAGTAAATCAGAATAAAGTTAATTTTGGAACCTAGAGACAAATTTTCTCAAGAAGGTCAGGCTTAAGTTAGTCTTTTCAGGATTTCCATAATTAGAGAAAAAGAGAAAAGATTTTTTTCCAAGGCATTAGAGAAAATAGCCTTAGTAGAAGGCCAAAGTATTTTCTAAAGAATTAACTTATTATTTCATTTCACTCATTTATTCAATGACCAAAAAATTGCTTGTATACCTATAGTGCAGATTATAGGAAGCTGCAAAATGGAATAAACAGGGGATTGAAGCAACCACTTAATTTAAGGTATTTGTGGAATACCTAGATGAAAAGCTCAATTTAATATATAACTCCGTGGGCTTGGATTTCATGTGAGAATTAGGGACTCAGATAAGTTTAGAAGTGTCAGTGTATCCATAGATATGGTGAGGTCACTCAGGCAAAAAGTATGTAAAGTCAAGACTCATAAGATACAACTCTGGCCAAGGTGTCGCAGAAATTAAGAAAAGTTGATAACAGTTGAAATTGAAATTAGATAAAAGTTGAAATTAGAAAATAGAGAGATGGAAGTATCGTCAAAGAGCATAATATAAAAAGTAAGTGCCAGATTATAAAACATAATTTAATATTGTCTCCCAGATTATAAACTAGATCTGACATAGCATGAACATTAATGAGTTATCTCTTATTTGTCTACTGCTATATCATTGATAGTGACTGCTGCTGCTGCTAAGTCACTTCAGTTGTGTCCGACTCTGTGTGACCCCATAGATGGCCACCCAATAGGCTCTTCCGTCCCTGGGGTCCTCTAGGCAAGAAAATCGAGTGGATTGCCATTTCCTTCTCCTTGATAGGAACTAGATATCAGTAAATTATTATAAGTGCACAGCATAATTAATTTAAAAATCTGAATATATTTTGTATATATAATTGTTTCAAAGAAAAATTGGTTATAGAACAGAGAAATGCCCATGTATAGTAAATGTATGTTTACTTTCTTATTAGTGAACTACCTTTATAAATTTAATGAGAATAAACTTTCAGAAACTTTTATTGAGATGATTAATTATATATTTTTCAAAGTAAAGTACTTAACTGCTATGAATTGATTGATTTATTTAAGAATGGGTATTGATAACCATATGATACAACATAGCAGCGTAAATATTTTCCTACAAGTGGAATGAATATTTAAGTTTTGGAGGAATGTATGCTCAATTACAAAACTGTGATAAACTGCATTAGTAAAAAAGAAAATGTACAGGAAATTATGGACTGAGGTAAGCCCTACGTATTTAATTGTTCAAACATGATAAAGTCTCAAAGTTTCTAGAGTGGACCATTATGTAAAATAAAAACCTAGACTGCATTCTTAATTGCGTTTTCTAAGAATTACATAGGATATTTTTGGCTTTTCATTACTCATTTTGATGAGCAACGTAATTCTTTTTCTTTGTATGTAATACTCCTTTGGCAACATGTCATTGCTCATCTCTGAGGTTTAAATTTTAGTGATTGCCATCACAAGGATTTATAACATTTAGTTATAAAGAATTCTTACAGTGTTTAGATTATAAAATCTAGAGGGCATGTCCTCGCAGTTTGATAAAAACGTTCTGTCTTGAAGATGCAGTGGCAGGGATTTCTTTTTTCACTATTTTCTTGGAACTACTTAATGTCTTTATCTTCCTTTTGAGGTATCTGAAATTTGCCTTTGTGCCAGGAAGCAAGGAGTCCACAGCTTATTAATATAGACTGAGTGCTGAAATATGCAACAGAGACTATGGTAGATTCTTAGGGTTACACTTTAATTCCATCAGAACCCCTTGAGGTAGGTACTGTCTTCACATTTCATATATTAGGGAGGATTTACCCTCTTTTTCACTTCTAAAGAGGGAAACTGGAAAATGGAACATTAGAAAAGTTGAATGGAAGAGAAACTGTTCATGAAGGTGGAGAGTTAAAGCGAAGGTGGGAGGAAGGCATGAGATTGGGGGTAGAACCAGAGTCACCGTGCATAGAACTTCTCTAAGTGAGAATGTGAGCACAGGAGCTGTAGAGGAGCAGTGACCAGGGGTTTTCCTGTGGTCATGTATGGATGTGAGAGTGGACTGTGAAGAAGGCTGAGCGCCGAATAATTCATGCTTTTGAACTGTGGTGTTGGAGAAGACTCTTGAGAGTCCCTTGGACTGCAAGGAGATCCAACCAGTCCATTCTGAAGGAGATCAGCCCTGGGATTTCTTTGGAAGGAATGATGCTAAAGCTGAAACTCCNNNNGTGTTGGAGAAGACTCTTGAGAGTCCCTTGGACTGCAAGGAGATCCAACCAGTCCATTCTGAAGGAGATCAGCCCTGGGATTTCTTTGGAAGGAATGATGCTAAAGCTGAAACTCCAGTACTTTGGCCACCTCATGTGAAGAGTTGACTCATTGGAAAAGACTCTGATGCTGGGAGGGATTGGGGGCAGGAGGAGAAGGGGACGACCGAGGATGAGATGGCTGGATGGCATCACGGACTCGATGGATGTGAGTCTTAGTGAACTCCGGGAGCTGGTGATGGACAGGGAGGCCTGGCGTGCTGCGATTCATGGGGTCGCAAAGAGTCTGACACGACTGAGCAACTGAACTAAACTAAACTGACCAGGGAAGGTTAAAGGAAAATGTTAATAGCTCCTTCTTTTGTATTGAATTGTAAAACCATCCATATAGTCCACATTATTGTCAGTGAGAAACTGACCTCAGGAGGGTTCTTAGTCAGATTACAGCCAGAACAAAGTTCACTTAGATGAAGATTACATGTTGATGATGAAATGGAGAAGCAGAGATGTTAAAGAGAGTGCAGTCCAGCTCTGTCTGTAGCCACATCTCATATGTTGCTACTCCATTAGCATGCCATTTGAGATCAGCTATCAATCCAAGAGGAAACACCTCAGAAACACTGCTATATCCTTTGCTGATGATACCTTAGTTATTATTCTGTTAACGATGCCTGGATAGCTGATTTGATTGTTTTGACAGATATCTGAGAATTAGACATCAGTCAGAGAATCAGTGCTAGTGGTTCTTGCATATAGTAATATGTCCTAAGGATGTGTACTTCTCAGCTCTGCTGGTATTATTAAGGATGATTCTCGAAGGAGTGAATGGAAGCCTAAGTTAGTTTCACATTCCATTAAAAGTAAAGGAGAAAATATGATTCATTTCAGATATTTATATAGGTTAACTACATTTTCTTTTAATAATTTAAAAATATTCAGAGCTTTATTACTGTTTTTCATAAACACTGCTAAGCAAATGAATTTGAAAAATTAGTGTTCCAGTTTCAAAAAACACAAAATCAGGCTTTAAAGAGTACTTTAGTAGTACTATCTCATAAAATGAAACACAGTTCAAGAATGTATATTTTTTTAAAATGTAAGCAGAAAAATATTGGCTTTAATATATTTTGCCTCCTGCTGAAAAATAGTTCTTGAAGTGCTTGAAACTCAAGAGAAATGACATTTTAGAAGAACAGTGTAAGTAGAAAATGAGTATTTTCTGAAATTATTTCATAAATTTATGTGATTGGATTAGAACATAGTACCACTGTCTTCAAATAATTAAGTAGCCTCTAAAGTAGTCGCCAGCCTTATAAATATAGTAATTTACCTAAGACTATGCATATCAATTACAAACAAAGCCAGTGGAGTTGATGGGATTCCAGTTGAGCTATTTCAAATCCTGAAAGATGATGCTGTGAAAGTGCTGCACTCAATATGTCAGCAAATTTGGAAAACTCAGCAGTGGCCACAGGACTGGAAAAGGTCAGTTTTCATTCCAATATGTGTGGATCACAATAAACTGTGGTAAATTCTGAAAAAGTTGGTGTTAAGTAAACTCAAACTCTCTTTTTAAATAAATAGATTCTTAATTTTCCATAGATTTAATTGCCAACTGTATGTTGTTTTTAGGATCAGACCTTTTGTAGAAGTTGAGGTTTGAAGGAGATATATCTTTGAGATCCGAAGGATATCTTGAGTTACCTTGTTCTGTACTTTTATAGACTTTTTAGATAGTTTAGCAGCACCCCACTCCAGTACTCTTGCCTGGAAAATCCCATGGACGGAGGGCCCTGGTAGGCTGCAGTCCATGGGGTTGCTAAGAGTTGGACACGACTGAACGACTTCACTTTCACTTTTCATTTTCATGCATTGGAGAAGGAAATGGCAACCCACTCCAGTACTCTTGCCTGGAGAATCCCAGGGATGGAGGAGCCTGGTAGGCTGCCATCTCTGGGGTTGCACAGAGTCAGACACGACTGAAGTGACTTAGCAGTAGCAGTAGCAGCATGCATATCAATATCTTAAAAATACTAGTTTACATTACAGTGCTTTATAAGAGAATTTCTCAACTTTGCCACTATTAACATTTGGGGCCAGAGAATTCTTTGGGGCTTGTCATGGGCATCACTGGGTGTGTAGCCACATCCCTGACCTTTACCCTCTGGATGCCGATAGTGTCCTCAAACCTACCCTACAGTCCTAACAATCAAAAGTCTCTCCAGACATTGCCAACTGTCTCCTGGGGAAAAATTGTTTCAGCATGAGAGCTTGTGCCCATCAAAGTCATCTTTAACTCCTCTGAGGTACCTTCATTCATTATTCTAAGGCTTAATACTTGCTTATATTATTCATGGTGGCTCAGGAGATTAAGAATCTGCCTGTAATGTAGGAGACGTTGGTTCAATCCCTGTGTCAGGATTAGAGAAGGGAATGGCAGCCCACTCCAGTATTCTTGCCTGGAGAATCCTATGGACAGAGGAGCTTGGCGGGCTCCTCTGGGGTTATAAGAGTCAAACATGACTTAGTGACTAACACTTTCACACTTTCATATTATTCATAATTATTACAAAATAATTTAGATTTCCTATTTGTGCTTTCACAAGTTTTGTATAATACTGTAGCTCAAAAAATTAGTATTATGACCCTCTCTATCTTGGCCAACCAAGATTATGTGTTACTAATGGATGAATGAATTAAAGTCATTTTATTTGAAGATGCTCTTCAGAAGAGATAAAAATGATATTTGTGGAACATTCTGCCTGTGACTAGACTTACTTTGATGAATGTCAATTTCTTTGACAACTACTCTCATTTTGCTTTTTAGGAATGGGCTTCTTATACCTAAGGAAGAGCCCAATAAATTCAAATACAACTAAAAAAAATAAGTGCTATCTGTAATTCTAAGCTTAGTTGAAACTTTTAAAAACCAGATTAATTTTTCTGACTCTCCTGTGAGCTGGTTTCTGTATGGGAGTTATGTCACAGTTGGCTAACCTCAGATAGCAAAGGAGGTGAGGTTATAGTAGGAATAACAGGAACTGTAAATAAGCAGACTGGAACTCATATATCTCAAAAGATCATTTCATTAAAGTCCTTTTCCTTGATGATAACAAATCCATTCCTCTTCTGAAGTGAAAGTGAAGTTGCTCAGTCGTGTCCAACTCTGTGAAACCCTATGGACGGAAGACACCAGGCTCCTCTGTCCATGGGATTTCCCAGGCAAGATTACTGGAGTGGGTTGCCATTTCCTTCTCCAGGGAATCTTCTTGACCCAGGGATCGAACCTGGGTTTCCTGCATTCCAGACAGACTCTTTACCATCTGAGCCACCAGGGAATCCCATTCTAGAGTCCTATTAATGGAATTAATATTTACCTGGGTTGTTTGTGATCATCTTTTAGTTCATCAATAGGTCAATTCTTTACAAAATTAGCTCTGGAATATCTCTAGAATTTGCCATTTCCTCTCCATCCCCACCCCTGTGACTGTGTCTAACCGTGAAAGTGAGAGTGTTAGTCGCTCAGTTATGTCTGACTCATTGCAACCACATGGACTGTAGCCTGCCAGGCTCCTCTGTTCATTGGATTTCCCAGGCAAGAAGACTGGATTGGATTGCCATTTCCTTCTCCAGGGGATCTTCCTGACCTAGGGATCAAATGCAAGTCTCTTATGTTTCCTGTGTTGTAGGCAGATTCTTTTACATCTGAGCCAGCAGGGAAGCCCATTAGAGCTCTGTTTGCACCCTTAACAGAACTGCCTCCAAAATCACTGCAGATGGTGACTGCAGCCATGAAATTAAAAGACACTTGCTCCTTGGAAGAAAAGCTATGACAAACCTAGACAAACCTAAAAACATTACTTTGCCAATAAAGGTCCGTCTAGTGAAAGCTATGGTTTTTCCAGTAGTCATGTATGGATATGAGAGTTGGACCATAAAGAAAGCTGATCACTGAAGAAATGATGCTTTTGAACTGTGGTGCTGGAGAAGAATCTTGAGAGTCTCTTGGACAGCAAGCAGATCAAACCAGTCAATCCTAAAGGAAAACAACACTGAATATTCACTGGAAGGACTGATGCTGAAGCTGAAGCTCCAATATTTTGGCCACCTGATGTGAAGAACTGACTCATTTGAAAAGACCCTAATGCTTGGAAATATTGAAGGCACAGAGGAAGGGGATGACAGAGGATGAGATGGTTGGGTGGCATCATTGATTCGATGGACATGAGTTTGAGCAGGCTCCAGGAGTTGTTGGTGGACAGTCGTGAAGCCTGGTGTGCGCAGTCCCTAGGGTGGCAAAGAGTCAGACATGACTGAGTGACTGAACTGAATTGAGAGCTGCCTCACAGGAGCCCTGCCTCTAGACTTCACTGCCAGCACATTTCTTGCTGAAATATGATTAGAACCATGAGATTCTCCTGCTTATATTTTTGCCATAATTACCGATTTTCCAAAGAATAGTCTGGAGGCCTCAGCCTGGCCTCTGATTCCATTTTTTTTTTTCTCCAGTCATCATCTATCATCCCTTTCTCCATAGCCTCTCTTCAGTGCTTTTAAATGATTTATAATAGCCTTAGCTGTTACCTGTTTATTTTTCTTTCTTTATATGTATTGTTCCTTCAGCCTAGCTAGATCCTAGTGCTTCTATAGAATTCTTCTCAAATGCCTCATTTTTCACAAAACCTTTTCTCTAATGCCCAGTCATATGTAACTCTATTTGTGTTTATCTCCTTCTCCTTTGCTGTACTATGCTCAGTTGTGAATGACTTTCTGCAGCCCCATGGACTGTAGCCCACCAGGCTCCTCTTTTCATTGGATTTCCCAAGCAAGAATACTGGAGTGGATTGCCGTTTCCTTATTCAGCAGATCTTCCTGATCCAGGGATCAAACCCACATCTCTTGTATCTCCTGCATTGGCAGGCAGATTCTTTACCACCGTGCAAGCCCATATTTATCTCCTTGTATTTAATAATTTAATACATACACTCTGTCATTTGACTTAAGAACAAGTAGGGATACCTACAGAAGCATATCTATTATGTAAAATAAAGATGATTATAAAGTAGCTTCTATAGGAAAATTAAATTAAGATTAAAGTTCATAATTTTAATTTTTCAAAGTCAGTATCCTACCTTTAACTTGGTATCTTTTAAATTTTAACACATGCTACCTAAAATTTTAAAGTTATATTTTAATGTATCTTCTAATATTCTTAAATCTTTACACAACTAGAGATATGTAGCAAATATCCATTCCTTTTAGGTTTGAAGTGGTTTTCCCATTTTTCTCATATTAAATGGTATATTTTGAAGTTTACTTTTCTATTTCATTCTAAAATATGTAACTTTAATCAAGATCTTTTTAGTTTTCGTTTTGCCTTTTCGGTTTGGGCTCTGACTTTGCAGGAGTGGGTTTAGCAGATAACCTTAAAAACCTTCTCTGTGATTCATCCTTCACCTTGACTCCTTTAGCATCCCTTTCAGCCTGGAAGGTGGTCCACTCAGGGTGGGCGTTGGAGGGGAAGACCACACACAGAGGTGCTGTTCCATGCAGTGGGGCAGGTAGGAGCTGTCCTTTCAGCACCCATTGCTCAGCTATCTGCCCCCAAAACCAACAAAGCCCCCGAAAACCTGTCAGGTGTCTCCCTTAGGTCCTTATGTTCCCACACCTTGGAACCCTACCACAGAGTGGTCTTTTTTTTTTTTTTTTTCCTTTTGCTATAATTGCAAATTATACCCAGTATTTTTTGAAATTTAAATGAGAGAAATATTAATGACATATGAGACCCAAATGATTAATACCTAATATAAAAAGTTAATTACATATACAAGAAAGCAGAGTCCCAGTGGAAAATGGGCAAAGTGAAAAAGAAGAGACAGAAAATTACAAATGTCTAATAAATATCAAAAGTTGCTCACAGCTTCACTACAACTTAAAGAAGTGTAATTTACAATGGTCTACCATTCCTGGACCATCAAATAAAATAGATTAAGAACAATTCAATGGCATTGAAACATGTATACTATCATGTAAGAAATGAATCGCCAGTCTATGTTCCATGCAGGATACAGGATGCTTGGGGCTGGTGCACGGGGATGATCCAGAGAGATGATATGGGGTGGGAGGTGGGAGGGGGGGTTCAGGATTGGGAGCTCGTATACACCCGTGGTGGATTCATGTCAATGTATGGCAAAACCAGTACAGTATTGTAAAGTAAAATAAAGTAAAAATAAAATTTAATAATAAAAAGAACAATTCAAAAGCATCCAGCATTTGCTCAGAGCTCAGTGCTGTGGGCAAGTTGCAATTCCTGACTCTGTACTAAGTCCTCTTCTCATCACCTCTTGTCATGTCTAATAGAAAATGAGTTCTACCGAGATTTATTTTAAATAATAATTCCTGAAGGAAAGCACAGAAAACAAAACAAATTTAAGGGTTTTTGTGACCTTTATAATACATTTAATGCAATAGAAGTAGAGTGGTTGAAATGAAACAGAAATATACAAAATGTTTTGTAAATACACAAATTAAAAAAAAAAAAATTGTAAAGGTGACTAAGGAGATCCATCTAAGCCACTAGGGAAACCCAAGTTAATGATACAACTACACTACATGTTAAAAAGAAAAAAAGAAAAGAGAAGTAATGAGGACCCTTTAAAATATTTATTCTATAAATAAGGTAGCAGAATTTAGTGGTTCCAATCCACTGAGAGGAAGTTCCTCCACTAGACCCCATGAGTTTGACTTCTGACTCCATCATTATTTAACTGTGTAACTTGAGGCAAATAAATCTTCATCTCAGTTTTCTTATATGAAATATGAAAATAATATTACCTCACTGGAAAGTTGTTATAACCATTAAATAAATATAAAGGGTTAAACATGTATCTAGGTTATAGAGAACACTTAATAAATGTTAGCTATCTTTTTATATTTTTCTATGTATTGATCATTTACTATTTTTAACCATTTCACAGTTTACTTAGATTATGCTGAAAGTTAAACATTTAAACACAGTTTCTTCTGCTGTAAAATCTATTTAGTATACTTATATTTGAAAGTATAACTGAGCAGAAATATTTTTTATATTTTACTGGAGGTTTTAGAGTCTGAAAAAGGGCTTCCCCAGTGGCTCAGCAGTAAAGAATCCATCTGTAATGCAGAGACGCAGAAGACTCAAGTTTGATCCCTGAGTTGGGAACATCCCCTGAGGGGAAAATGACAACCTACTCCAGTGTTCTTGCCTGGGAAATCTCATGAACAGAGGAGCCTGGTGGCCTACAGTCTATAGGATCACAAAGAGTCTGATATGACTGAACAACTGAGCCCACACTAGAATGAGAACGATAACATGTAAAAATGCAAATAGTGAGAAAACCCCATACATTTATATGATTCATAAACTAAATACAGTGGCCGAAGACTGTCAGGGGCCTCGTATTATATATATATATGCCAGCTATCTTGAAATAAAATGAAATTGTGGGAAAAATCATCCTGAGTTTGAATTTTCCCTACAGTGGTATCTTTTATCACTACTAAGAGTCATTTTCTTACCCCAGTATAGTAATACAGGGATATACTGTATCATTCATTGTTTATGAAGGAAGTATTTGGCATCATTCAAAATTCCCAGGGGAAGTCAATATTTAAATTCTTGGAGCCTTTCTAGAATGTCTCAAAATCGATGAATTTTCTTTCTTGTTTATATACATAGTCACACAATTTTGCACATACTAATAGGGTGTTCAAAGATTCCCTGACACTGTCCGTGAATGATTAAATATCCTGAGGGGAGAAACTCAAGGAAGGAAATTGTTATACATGATCCTCTAAACAGGGATAATATTTAACTATGCCATTTGAAACTATAAAATTAGTAAATAAATATAGACTGTTATTGCTGTTTAGTTGCTAAGTCGTGTCTGGCTCTTTTGCGACCCCATGGACTGTAGCCCATGAAGCTCATCTGTCCATGGGGTTTTCTAAGCAAGAACACTGGAACGGGTTACCATTTCTTTCTCCAGGGGATCTGCCCCACCTAGGAATCAAACCCATGTCTCTTGCATTGCAGGCGAATTCTTTACCAATGAGCTGCCAGGGAAACCCAGATTAACACTAGAGAAATGAAATGCCTCTTAGTATTTACATATCATCCAATTTTACAGTGTAATAAAAAGAGAGTATCTGTCTTTAGAAAATGATGCCAAAATGCCATTTTAAAATCATTTTCTTTTGCTTCCTGTCTTATCTCAGTTTTTGTCTGCCCTTCACAAAATCATTTCCTGAGTTCCAGTTTATTAAGCATTATGTACACATATAAAAGAAATACATAATGGGAGATAAATATAGACGTACATGATTGTTGTCAGAGCTCAAAGTTTGTTCAAGAAGCACTTATATTATGAAAGAGGCCAAGAATTTTCAAGAGTGGATGACTTTTATCATTCAAAAGTGAATTTGTGTTTTGTAAGAAAATACTTAGCATCTTGTAGATCTAAAATATAAAACATTTTAAAACAGGTGCTTGAAGTTAGAAAGTTTCAGTTTCTAAAATGACAGAAATGATAGATTATATTTAAAGTATTTATTATGCTGTCTTTTATAGTGAAAGAAGTTATTTAACAAAGGAAATACCTGACACATTGTTGTTAGACTGAATCATTGAAGTATGAAAATATAAAGCCACTTTTTTCTATATATGTATAGTTAATGAAATTTTTTCCTGTCATTTTGTTTGTTATAGTGAAAATAAGCAAATACATGTCATCAAATTGTTTCTTATTTTTTGCTACTATTTTCTGACCATATGGCTGTTTATTGCAATCACCTTAATTTTTGCTACTAGGCCTTTTGTTACAATTTTGGCTATATTTTGCATCTCTTTGGGTGCCCTTAGTGTATATTGAAAGTGACATTATTGCATAAAAGAATTCTTGGATCTAACAGAACTATTGTGAGATATGCATTTAATCTAGTTTAGGTATTAATATTTGCATTTAGCCAAGAAAGGAGGTGAGAAAGGAAGGTATTTATTAAACAACATGAAGATTCCATAATTAAAGCAGCAGTAATCGTCAGTAGTTTGATAGGAGGAGACTGGAGAAGGAAATATGTGAACTCTTAAAACAATAATGAGAGAAAAAAAAAATGTCTTTCCAACATCCTACACTACTAGTAACCTCCTTCTCTACTCTCGTTTGTCTGAAGATAAAAGCAAGTGATCTTTGTACTTCAGTTCTCTTGGTTCATCTTTTGGGAGTCAAGCTTTCCTATCTTTTGTGGTGCTCACTTATATTCTAACTCTGAAAAAATACATATTTGATAGTGACATACACTCTTGTCCCTGGGTATGCACTGGGGATTGGTTCCAGAACTTATTTCCTCCTTACCCAATATTGTCCCATATGACTGAAGAATTAAATGTCAGTACCAAGACTAGTAAGGAGACTCAACTCTGATACCACATCCCTTTATCACCTTCTTTTCTTGATATTCGGGCTTCCCTGGTGACTCAGATGGTAAAGAATCTGCCAGCAATGTAGGAGACACAGGAGATGCAGGTTTGAATCCTGGATTGGGAAGATCCCCTGGAGAAGGGAGTGGTACCCCACTCCAGTATTCTTGCCTGGAGAATTCCATGGACAGAGGAGCCTGGTGGACTACAGTCCTTGGGGTCACAAAGAGTCAGACACTATTGAGAGACTAACACTAACTTTTTATTATATTCAGATCTCTTGTCCAGGTGCCAAGCCCCTTTTGCTCAGATTTTGGTTTTCTTACCTGACATACCCTACAATCCATACTCTCTGCCTGGGTTATCTCTTGATTGCTGACCACAATGTTTTTGCTGCCTGGAAAGCCCTCTGTCCTGTTCTCTGTCTCCTGGTGAACATGTTCTTCAAGGTCAGGCTTGTATTGTACACTTCCTCTTTGTAGCTCACCCTGATCTTTCCAGCCGGAATCACATTCTCACCTCCGTGCTTCCAACAGCGCGCTTGTTCACCGAGCTGCCTCATGTGAAGGTGAATGTGTTTATGTTTGTCTTTCCAGATAGACTATGAGTTCACTGAGATGCAAAAACAGTGCTTAATTATGTTTATTTTCTCCAGAACCTGTGACAGTGACATGCGCTTGTCATTGATGAGTGTGTGATTTGAATATCAGTGCCTTGTCCACTCTGGCTCGTTTTTATCAGCTCCCTTGATGATCTGCCTGGTGGCTTTGTTGGTCCTTAACGGAGGCTCTTATTCATATCTTTTGGCTTCCTGCTATTCTAGTGGGGCTTTCTCTTTCCTCTCCTTCCTTGATCTGTTGCCATGTGACACCGTGACAACTTAATATCCCTCATGGTTCTCTGCCACCAAATTATAATACCCATTTTGCAGGCCACGTAATTGTGCTCCCTTCAAAGCGAGTGCCACCTCACTAAACAAATTTTGTTTGTGTTCCATGGGGCAGGATCTTAACCTCATGAAGAGTTGACTGTGTCATTTTACATATGCCTTCCATTGCTTTTGCACGCATTTCTATCTCTGTGTACACATACTTTCTGTTTTTACTTTCCTCAGGATATATACATTTGTACCTACAAAAACATGAGAAGAATGTAATCATGCTAGTTCTTTGATGTATATTACTGTTGGTCTTCAACATCCTTTTAATTGTTATTTTTTAACCTTAAGATCTGCTGTGGACAATCTCTGAAGTATCATCTTATGGAGGCAATTGGAAACAAATAACCTAAAGTGTGGTTCTTGGGTTTTCTTCTTTTAATAGTGCTGTAGGCCTGGAAAATCCCATGGAGGGAGGAGCCTGGTGGGCTGCAGTCCATGGGGTCGCTAAGAGTCGGACACGACTGAGCGACTTCACTTTCACTTTTCACTTTCCTGCATTGGAGAAGGACATGGCAACCCACTCCAGTGTTCTTGCCTGGAGAATCCCAGGGAGAGGGGAGCCTGGTGGGCTGCTGTCTATGGGGTCACACAGAGTCGGACACGACTGAAGCAACTTAGCAGCAGCAGCAGCATAGGTCAGTACTGGCTCCCCAGGTAGCTCACTGGTAAAGAATCCACCTGCTCGTGTGGGAGACTCAGGTTCAGTCCTTGGGCTGGGAAGATCCCCTGGAAAAGGAAATGGCAACCCACCTCAGCATTCTTGCCTGGGAAATCCCACGGACAGAGTCTGATGGGCTGTAGTTCATGGGGTCGCAAAAGAGTAGGACAGAACTTAGTGTCTAAACAATAACAACAGGCCACTATTAGAAAACAGTTTCAGCTCACATTCCAAATTCTTAACACAATCTTGAATATTTATTTGGATTCTGTTGAAAGAATACTCTTAGAGGTCTTATAAGACTTTTACTATCTACAAACCCCTTGGCATATAATGAATCTTCATCAAAGGAGTGACCATTGCCATATTCTGTTGGTTAAAAGTAAATCACAGTTGTCATCCACAGTTAAGGGGAAGGGGTTATTTAAGGGTGTAACTCACTGGATTCAACCTCAAATGTGTCTCTCACACTCATCTTATGGGCAAAAACTTAAGCTTGCTAAAATAAGTTCATTGTGAAGAGAAATTTGGCAGCATATAGTAAAATGTGCTCTAAAAAGCCAGCAATCACATGGATACTTATGAGCCGGATAGATATATGAAAAAATGTCCAATTGCATTATTGTTTTTAATAATGAAAAATAAGACATAAACTATAAATTCTATAAGTAGAAAAGTAGATGGATAAATTTGACATGTTCATAAAAATTTTATTGAAATATAACTGATTTATGATGTGTTAGTTTCAGTTGTACCACAGTGATTCAGTTCTATGTAGAGAGATTGTTCTGCACATATGTTCTTTTTCAGATTCCTTTCCACTTTTTCACTGTAGCATACAGTGTCCTTGTTGATTATGGTATATGTAGCAGTGGGTGATCATCCCTCCTACTTTGTCACTCCATACCCCGCTCCAGTACTTTGGCCACCTCATGCAAAGAGTTGACTCATTGGAAAAGACTCTGATGCTGGGAGGGATTGGGGGCAGGAAGAGAAGGGTACAACAGAGGATGAGATGGCTGGATGGCATCATTGACTCGATGGACGTGAGTTTGAGTGAACCCCGGGAGTTGGCGATGGACAGGGAGGCCTGATGTGCTGTAATTCATGGGGTCACAAAGAGTCAGACACGACTGAGTGACTGAACTGAACTAAACCCCGCTCTCTCCTTTGGTAACCATGCATTTGTTTTTTAATGTCTATGAATCTATTTCTGTCTTGTAAATAAGTTCATTGTATCATTTTTTTTTTTTTTAGATTCCACATAAAAGCAGTATTATATGGTATCTGTTTGTCTGACTTACTTCACTTAGTATCATAATCTGTAGGTCTATCCATGTTGCTGCAAATTGCATATTTCATTTGTTATTATGACAGAATAACATTCCATTGTGTATATATACCACATCTTCTTTATCCATTCTTCTGTCATTGGATACTTAGGTTGCTACCATGTCTTGGCTGTTGTTAATATTGCTGTATTAACATTGGGGTACATATATGTTTTTGAATTATCATTTTTCTCTGGATATATGCCCAGGAGTGGAATTGCAGATAACTCTATTTTAGTTGTGTGAGGAACCTCCATGCTGCTCTCCACAGTGGCTGTACCAATTTATAGTCCCTCAATAGTAAAGGCAATGGCACCCCACTCCAGTACTCTTGCCTGGAAAATCCCATGGACGGAGGAGCCTGGTGGGCTGCAGTCCATGGGGTCGCTGAGGGTCAGACACGACTGAGCGACTTCCCTTTCACTTTTCACTTTCATGCACTGGAGAAGGAAATGGCAACCCACTCCAGTGTTCTTGCCTGGAGAATCCCGGGGATGGGGGAGCCTGGCGGGCTGCTGTCTATGGGGTCGCACAGAGTCGGACACGACTTAAGCGACTTAGCAGCAATAGTAAGGAGGGTTCTTTTTTCTGCACACTCTGTCCAGCATTTATTATTTGTAGATTTTTTGATGATTGGTACTGACCAGAGTGAGACAATACCTCATTGTAGTTTTGACTTATGTTTCTCTACTAAGTAGAGATATTGAGCATCTTTTCATGTACCTGTTAGCGATCTGTATGTCTTCTTTGGAGAAAAGTCTTACTTAGATCTGCCTATTTTTTTTACTGGGTTGTTGTTTTGATGTTGAGCTATATGAGCTGTTTGTGTAATATATTTTGGAAATTAAACTCTTGTTAATTGCATAGTTTGCGATCTGTAGGTGGTCTTTTTGTTTTATCATTTCCTTTGCTGTGCAAAAGTTTGTAAGCTTGATTAGGTCCCATTTGTTTATTTTTATTTCCATTGTTCTAGGATTCACATTCAAAAAGATATGGCTGCAATTTATGTCATAGAGTGTTCTGCCTGTATTTTTCTCTGAGTGTCAGCCATATAGTTTGGTCTTCAATTTTGCCTTTATTTTTGTGCATGGTGTTAGAGAGTGTTCTCATTTCATTCTTTTGCATGTTGTTTGGTCACTAAGTAGTGTCCAACTCTTTTGTGACCCCATGGGCTGTAACCCAACAGGCTTCTCTGTCCATGGGATTTCCCAGGCAAGGATACTGGAGGGGATGCCATTTTCCTCTCCAGGGGATCTTCCTGACCCAGGGGTTAAACTCACATCTCCTGCATCGGCAAGCAGATTCGTTACTGCTGAGCCACCAGGGAAGCCCTCTTTTACGTGTAGCTGTCCAGTTTCCCAGGACCACTTGTTGAAGAGACTTTCTTTTCTCTGCTGTTTTCTTGCTTCCTTTGTCATAGGTTAATTTACCATAAGTGCATGGGATTTTTTTCAGGGCTTTCCATCCTGTTATGTTGATCTCTGTGTCTGTTTTTGTGCTACTACCATACTCTTTTGGTGACTGTGGCTTTGTAGTATAGGCTGAAGTCAGAAACCCTAATTCCTCTAGGTCTGTAAGTCTTTCTCAAGAATGCTTCTTTAGCTATTTAGTGTCTTTTGTGTTTCCACATACATTTAAACATTTTTTTTCTAGTTCTATGAAAAATACCATTGGTAATTTGGGATTGCATTGAATCCATAGATTGTCTTGGGTAATATCGTCATTTTAAGTATTAATTCTTTAATACAAGAACATTGTATATCTTTCTATCTCTTTGAGTTTGCTTCACTTTCTTTCATAGTTTTCAGAGTACTTGTCTTTTCCCTCCTTAGTTAGATTTATCCCAAGTTATTTTATTCTTTTTTGATACAATGTATTGATACAATGAATACTTTTGCTTCACAGAGCAGTAAAAATGAATGAATCAGAGCTATACATTCACATATATATATATAGATAAAATATATGTATGAATGTTTGTATGTAGTTATTTATTTATAGAAGAATTGAGTGAAAAATGCAAGTTATAGAAAGTGTTATACAAAGTATATTAAGTGACAAAACATATAAAATGATACTATATAGCGTTTATACCTACACACATCTATCTATCTATCTATATGTTACAGACACAGTAAAAGAAAAAAAGTGATAAATAGTGGTGTTAACATCTGAACTTTAGAAGATGTGAGTGAGTTTGTAGGCATGAAAAAAATGTATACTTACCAGTTGGAAAATTATCAGTTGTAACTAAGAACTTTTATATTTATATTTCATTTAGAAACTTTTTTCAAAGGATACCTGGGGATCTATTTGCTATATTCCACACAGACAGTTTTTAAAATTTAATCTGGAATTTTTCTGTTCTTAGAAATAAGCCTCAGGAGGCTAATAAGGTGAAGTTTATTCCTTGAAAGTTGTTCAGCTATAAGTTCCCTTATAAAAAATATCTTGAATATTATGAGATTTCATATTTGACTATGGTATTATTTCTATCATTAAAATTGATGGAAATCCAGAAATTCAATTGTACTATAGGTTTAGGAAAAATTTAATTACTAGATGTGTATAAGAGACAGCAGTATTATATGGTATCTGTTTGTCTGACTTACTTCACTTAGTATCATAATCTGTAGGTCTATCCATGTTGCTGCAAATTGCATATTTCATTTGTTATTATGACAGAATAACATTCCATTGTGTATATATACCACATCTTCTTTATCCATTCTTCTGTCATTGGATACTTAGGTTGCTACCATGTCTTGGCTGTTGTTAATATTGCTGTATTAACATTGGGGTACATATATGTTTTTGAATTATCATTTTTCTCTGGATATATGCCCAGGAGTGGAATTGCAGATAACTCTATTTTAGTTGTGTGAGGAACCTCCATGCTGCTCTCCACAGTGGCTGTACCAATTTATAGTCCCTCAATAGTAAAGGCAATGGCACCCCACTCCAGTACTCTTGCCTGGAAAATCCCATGGACGGAGGAGCCTGGTGGGCTGCAGTCCATGGGGTCGCTGAGGGTCAGACACGACTGAGCGACTTCCCTTTCACTTTTCACTTTCATGCACTGGAGAAGGAAATGGCAACCCACTCCAGTGTTCTTGCCTGGAGAATCCCAAGTATTTATTGCACCATCTAAATGGAAACTAAATGCCATAGTAAAACTATAAAATGATATTTTAATATATTCTCTTCTGCATGTTTTACATTATATTTTATTTTTTATTACTTTTGCCCTATTCTCAGGGTAAACAAATATCTTTTAAAGTACACATGAGCTATTCTTCAAAAGAATAGAGTTTTATCAATAACCATTTGCAATCAAAATGGAGTGTTAATATTTAGAAATTAAAATGAGAACAATGGATTGAGTATAGAAAGAATCTGATTTTTCCAAAAACATGTATTCAAAAATGCTTTTGAAATATCTGAGACTAAAAGAATTTAATCACTTTTAACTCAGGAAAGCAACACGCTCAATCAGTCTCTGACAAAATGGGTACGTACATGTGTTTTGTGTGTGTGTGCTTGTGTGAGTGTATGAGAGTCAGCTATGTCTGTTGATTAATGGAAATACACATTTACAGAATCAAATGTTTAGATCTTCATCCTTGTCCAGTATGTCGTAGAAACAGTTGTAACAAACATCTCAAGATTAAAAATATATGCCTTAAGTGGAAGGGATATACATCTTGTCTCTGAAAGAACTTTGAAGATAGAATCTGTTAGTTGGAAAGAGTTCTCATGGGTGATTTAGGCTCTCCTTGAATTTACAAGTGCTGCTAAATTTAGGCCATTCTAACCAGGAGAGGCTGAGGTGTGCTATTTCTCTGCTGATCTCCAAACAGCTGCTGCTGTTCCTCAATCTTTTTTGAGATAGACCTGATTTAAAATATTACAACCTCGTTTCACACCTTGAATTCTTCTCAGAAAGAGTAATTTAATTTCAGTACCTTTTTAAAGAAACCTCTTGTACATTACAACCTTTGCCGTATGGTTCAGTTCGTCACTGTTTCTGATTTCTGTAGGACGTCCTATAGGCTGTCTGGAATGCATTACCCTACAGCATGCTTCTCCTGGGGAATTACTCCAGAATTTTAGAATAATTCCATAATTAGAACAATCTTTTTGTGTATGTTTCTTTGGTTATAGAAATGTTCACTTTTTTTTCCCCCCTTCATGACAATTAACATATGGCTGATTTCATTAGTTGATTTGTTCTTTTGTAATTATGAGGACAAACTTCTGCAGGCTAAGAGTAAAAGTTTAACTTGTAAAAAAAAAAAAAATTCCTTCTTTCTATTCAGTTATCCAGTGTAGTAAATATAGTGCCTTCCACAACATATTTAATATCCCCTGAGATTATTTTTTATGCTATCATTTTGCCCAAGATAGGATATAAAGAAATTAAATATTGTTCCAAGTAACAGTTTTAGGGCAAATATGGCTTTGAGGTTACCATGCTAAAATTGTGTTCTCTTAGTCAGTTTAGAGTTTATGGTTGACTTCTATATGCTTAGTGATACAAATTGGACATTATTCTATAGGTAATAAAGACCCATTAAAGGATGTCAGAGGTCAGATCAGAGGTCAGATTCACAAATGCCGATGGGTTCTTAGGGTACCTTGATTGCAGTGCTGATAATGGAATAAAGAGGGCTGAGGTCAAATGAGTGAGGGAAGATGTCATATAGATATTTTGTAATGCAGTGACCAGAGGGATGGAGACAATGTATGTTGTCTCCCTCCTCCCTGCAGAGGGAGATAGAAAATACTTGGACATATAGAATGTCATGTGAAATTTAAAGTAACCACCATTTTTTTACATAAATTTTAGGGAAAATAGTTACATTCAAAAAATGTCCAAGCTTACTTCTAAAAGTTTCTGTAGTTTGTGGTTAAAAAAAAAAAAATCACTAATCTTGAACCCTTGGTAATTTTCAGTTCAGTTTTCAGTCGCTCAGTCGTGTCTGACTCTGCGACCCCATGAATCGCAGCACGCCAGGCCTCCCTGTCCATCACCAACTCCCGGAGTTCACTCAAAGTCATGTCCATCGAGTCAGTGATGCCATCTAGCCATCTCATCCTCTGTCATCCCCTTCTCCTCCTGCCCCCAATCCCTCCCAGCATCAGAGTCCTTTCCAGTGAGCCAACTCTTCGCATGAGGTGGCCAAAGTACTGGAGTTTCAGCTTTAGCATCATTCCCTCCAAAGAACACCCAGGACTGATCTCCTTTAGAATGGACTGGCTGGTAAAAGATATTTAATATTCTATCGCTGATATCTACCTGTGTGTCCATAAATTGAATACAGCTCTATGTTTTTATACTGTGGATTTACTGCAAGCATTACTTGTTCCTCAGAGCAAACATCAAATTTCATTTGGTAAAAAGGTCCCTGGTGTACTTCAATAATGATTTTCCTTAGGCAGTTGTGTACTGTAACTTGAAGTTGAATAACATCTTTAGAGTTGATTATTTTCAAGGGATTAAAGGTTTGAAAGATCCTAGTTCTTCCAGCAATCATCAATTTACAGGAAGTGCCTGAGACTGAATTTATTATTTTTTTAATTAATAGAAGATTATAAGCACCTGCATTCTTAATTCAATACAAAATCTGAATGTATTATATTGGAGGCTCTTCAGGAAAGGAGAATAATATTAAATATTATTTTATATTAATATTTGGAGAATTATTTTTAGTGAATTTCTGCTTTCTTAAGCTAGATGTCGAAAACAGTAAAGAAATGTTTATCAGTTTACCATAGTCAGCATTCTAGGTACTATTTCTGTTGAAGAAGTCCCAGGTCAAATAGATTGAAAAAGCCTTTTAATGGCATTCTTCCTTAATCAGTCTTCCATCCTGGAGGTGGAAGGAAAGGGTTATCCTTTTTCCTTTTCATTTTCTCCTCTTTATTTGGGCTTAAATTTATACTTGGAAAATCTTTATAGAAGACAAACAAGCCTTGTTTCCTGTCAAAATATAACGCCAACAAAAAACTGGCATATGAAATGTATCTTTTCTTTTTCTGAGTTCATGATCTTTGCCTTTGAGTAATATATCCTGCTAGGTTTTGGTTTTTGTTTCCAAGATTCTTAGTCTTTGAGCAATCCATCACTGTAAAGTCCAAAGTTAGAAGAAAACCCACTTTAAATATTTATACTCCACTCCCAAAGGCTCTATTCCTCCCTTCAGAGGGAGATAGAAAATACTTGGCCATATGACCTTGACTGTATAATGTAAGAATAGTGAATTAACAGTTAAACACTCATATACTCACATACATTTTGCATATTTGAACATCTATGAAAATGTAATCACCATCACGATAGTAAAATGATACTTCTTGTACTTTTTGTGTGTGTCAAATATTGCTCCAAGTCACTTGTTCTTTTCACTGTCCCATAACAAAGCACAAAATACTCTGTGCTTTAAAACAACCATTTATTGCACTCATGGACTCAGTGGGTCAGGCTTTTAGGATGGGCTTCATGGGTTCACTTATTTTTTTTTTTCCCCTACTCTTTGGTGCCTCTTCTGGGGAAACTGCTAGCTTGAAGAAAGGGACTGCTTGATAATTTGGGGTGGGATCATCCAAAGGCGTCTTCACTCACATACTTGAGAGTGATTCTGGATATTGACCGAGACTTCCCTAGACTGTTGACTGGTACACCTACACATGGCATCTCCAGGTGGTCCCTTCACATGACTCTCTCAAGCTTTCTTCTAGAGCATCATAGAGCATCACTTCCACTGTAATCTACTGGGTAAAAAATAGTTGTAAATATACTCACACAAGGAGGAAGCAGACAGCACCTGTTGGAAAGGTACTATATATACAGAGTTCTAGAAGGGCATTTATACTCAATATTTTACATTGAGAAAGGTTGTACCCAGGGCATGATCATCATTTCCCCTTATCATCTGTTCTCTATCCTAACAGGTATCCTCCTTGAAACTATGTGTGAAAAGAAAAAGAAAATTCACATAAAGTAATTTTCTTAAGAAGAATAAAATAGTCAGGTTAAAAACAAAATGCAGACTATTAATACAAAGCTTGATTTATTTCCCTGTTTTACATCATCAAAGATTTCCCTTGAAAGTGTTGGCAGAGTTCAAAAATAACACAATTATGAATCTTATATTAAGCCACCCACACAATCTTCTAAAAGGTTTGTAGACTTCTAATCTGTTCCTGTATATGCATACTGTATATATGTATAAATTAAATACTATAGATATATCTTAGATCTTTACTTACAAAAGCAAGGGAAAAGAAACTGCTATTGAGAATCTTTCATTTGTTATGCACCGAGCACATGTTATTTCATCAATAATACCTGTGGGAGGTGTGTGGTATTATCTACTTTTCATGAAAAAGGAATTAAAGCTCAGATAGATTAATTAAATTGCTTTATCTCAGGAATACAACTCCAAACTTAAATGGGGATAAAGAGCTATCAGATTCAGAAGTGGTAGGTTAAGAATATATTAAGAATTAACCAATTAAAATCAGGCTGTTATAATTTTAAATTAATGAAAAGCAATATCCCATTAGCTTTTGACTCTGCCTGTTGTTTATACTACATGCCTTTAATGAGCTCAGTTTACCATGCTGGTGTATAATTGTTTTCAATTATACACTGTTACTTTCCTCTTCCCTTATCATTGCCTAACTAATCTCTCAGCTAATAATAGATATATAGAGATATAAAAATTGAGAAAACCAAAATTGTCAATCAGAAGTCTTTCATTTTATCAGCACCGAATCTATAAAACCATTTGTATTTATACACATTGGTAAGATTAATTTTGGTCTTTATGTAATGCATGGAACTTATCTTTTCCTGCTGTTAAGGACTTTTAAAATCCTTTATAAAAGGATTTTAAAACCCCAGTCAGTTGCTCTCTTTCCTGGAGTTTGAGTCACTCTTACTTTAAATTATTCTCTTTAATTTACAAGTTTTTTTCCCAGGGAGTCCTACAAACAAATGAAATCCATTGCCCATTCTCTCCTCTCCATAGCTCCTTTTGGCTGTCCATTCACCCCCACAATCACAGTTCTCAAGGAGTTGATGATATTCAGTCTTCCCAAATTCAGTTCTACTAAGCAACCCATTTCAGTTTGGCATAGTCAGCTTCAGAGAAATTGCTTTGTTGAAGTCACCAAAGACCAGCATATTACCATTGGATATTTCAATTCTCTTCTTATTTAACTGCTTAGCAACTTTTGAAAAGTGCCTTTCTTCCTTGTCCTTAAAGATTCTTTTCTTTCCCTTCTGTCATCAGTTTAACACCACTGTCTTTTTTCCCCCAGTGTTTTTCCACTTGTAATCGCTAATTTGGAAATGCCCGAAAGCTTTGTCTGGGCCCACTTCCTCATACCACACACTTTGTGCTGATGTGCTTGATATTTCATATTTGTCCCTTCAGATTCCCTACTTATCCTCCTCCCACTTGGGTTGGTGACTCATGGGGCGGTTTCATACAGACTGCACCAGTGGCTGTCTTGGCGCTATGGCTTATGATTGGGTTTGGTCAGTGTGAGGCAAGGGAGGATACTGGAGAATTGGAAGATAACACGGTGGGGGAAGTTATTGCCCATCTCCTCCCCAGCTAAATCATTGAAAGGGAGATACATTTTAGTATCCTACTATGCAAGTCTATGGTTCCTATCATATGATTTTGTATACTCTGAGGTTTCTTAGCTGCAATATCTCTAGTCCCTTTGGGCTTAGGGTCAGTAAGTTCCCAGCTTTTTCTAGAGCAGGATACAGCACCAGCCTCTAATAGCTTTTCTAATCTCTGTCTACACTTCCTAAATAATCCTTTTATTGAACTCCTACTTATTCTAATGGTATCTTCTGTTTCCTATTGGGATCCTGAGGAATGGGATCCTTCACCAGGAAACAAAGACTGAGATGGAGTTACAGAAACAAAGGCTTATCTGGAAGTTATTCCTGTGAAAGATAAAAAAAGAAGAAAAGGAAGATAAGGCAGAAAGAGCCTTCAGACAACAATGTAGCTCAAATACCTGAGAAAAGAAGGAAGGTGGAAGATGCAGCATTGGTTATGAATAGCATCAGATTATAATGCAGACAGGCCAGTCTCAGCCAGTTCACTGGGGAGATTTGGAGCAAATATGGATCTTTAAAGGATTCCTCCATTGGACAAAAGTGGCGTGACCTTCATACATCCATCATCTTTCATCATCAACCTCTACTTCTGAAGAATGTGACCTTGCTTCAAAAGCTACATGTATCCTGAAGGAAAAATAACTCAAAACTGTCAGCTAACTGAACCCTTTGTAGCTGAATGCAAGTTCTTTCTTGAAGGCAGAGCTTAGTAGCATAGCTTCATGGTCACCATATCAGGGAAACTGTATTTCCGTATCTTCACATATTGTCTGTATCAGAAAATTCACAATATCATGCCACCGTATTTCTTAGTTCTAGGCTTATCTCACTTTCTACTAATCCTTTAAATCTAGAGTTCTCTTCACAAATTTCAGTTCAGTTCAGTTCAGTCACTCAGTGGTGTCCGACTCTTTGCGACCCCATGAAACGCAGCACGCCAGGCCTCCCTGTTCATCACCATCTCTCGGAGATCACTCAGACTCACGTCCATCGAGTCAGTGATGCCACCCAGCCATCTCATCCTCGGTGGTCCCCTTCTCCTCCTGCCCCCAATCACTCCCAGCATCAGACTCTTTTCCAATGAGTCAACTCTTCGCATGAGATGGCCAAAGTACTGGAGTTTCAGCTTTAGCATCATTCCTTCCAAAGAAATCCCAGGGCTGATCTCCTTCAGAATGGACTGGTTGGATCTCCTTGCAGTCCAAGGGACTCTCAAGAGTCTTCT
>SJYT01055730.1:84753-105954 GCA_006410635.1 Cephalophus harveyi | reverse complement strand
ACATTTGAAAACAGATTAAATATCCAATGGCAAAAATAAGCATTGGTGTATTTACTCAAAGCTTTACTATGTGGCAGTTGTGATCTTAATAAAAAAGTTGTAGACTTAGAAATAAAGCTAAAGACAGAAAATTGTAAGTATAATTGGATAACATGCATACAAACACATTTAAAAACTATGCTTAGAGAATTTTAAAAAATATTTTAAGTTATTTTACTAAATCTTGTTTCTGGGTAATAACCACAAAGCATTTTTATTTTCTCTTCTGATTTCTTAGATTTATTAATAGTTGTAAACTGTTTATGTTTCCCTGTAAAATAAAAATAGGAAAGCAATTATAGTATCTCAAACAATGATGGGAAATATGGAGATGCCTTTCTTTAGAGATCTTAATTTTTCATAAGTGTTATTTCTGTTGAATCTTTTGCAATGGCAATGTTATT
The DNA here is from genome assembly GCA_006410635.1 of Cephalophus harveyi. Taxonomy (NCBI): domain Eukaryota; kingdom Metazoa; phylum Chordata; class Mammalia; order Artiodactyla; family Bovidae; genus Cephalophus; species Cephalophus harveyi. Next base: position 105,511 of record SJYT01055730.1, on the reverse strand, counting down.
CCTCAAAGATGACATAATATGCTTACAGGAACTAATGATAAAGTTGAAAGTCAAATAAGAATTGAATGTTTCTGGAATACACCCCATGAAAATATGACTATATAATTTGTCATGTAATTTTTTAGTCTAGTATGAAATGAGTACTGCTAACAATGCTTCCAGGACTAAGGTTTAAACTAGAACTCTCTGAGGCAATCAAGGTTTAACATTTACCTTACATGTGAATCCAAATAATGGTAGAAACTTCAAAACAATAATATTAAACATGCTGTTCGTTGTGTCTTTAATTTTTTTTCTCATTGCAAATCATAAAATTTCTGTTTAATCCTACAGCTAATACATGCCATGATTAAAAAATATTCTCTTAATGGATGAGATAAAAGTATTGTTTTTGTTAATGCACATGAAAAGATTTTTTTTGAAAAATCTTGGTGTCTCTTCTTATTATATTATTTTGTCATTTCAATTGCTTACTAGGTTCACTTGACCATACTTATCAACATTTTCTTGTCAGGGGAATGTGTAATTTCCTCGGTCTGTCTCTTCACAACAAAAATTTGAATCCACGGAAGGTACAGTGTTACAGCCCCATGTAATTTCCTAGGTTGGAACTGTGTTACAGTTCTTGTTACAGCTGATTTATTTAGAAAGTAAAGGAAAATACATCCTTGAGGTGTATGTGCAGGTCGACCCAAAAAGACATGAAGAGAAGGAGAAACCCCAAAGCCTCCAGGCAGGTCAAAGCATTATATAATATTATATATTATTATTATATATTATTATTATTATTATATATTATATAATAATAATTTTGGTTCCTCTTTTTATCTTTTTTTTTCTCCTCCCTCTGAGCTTACCCTATGTAAATTGGGCTAGACAGGAAGGGCTCTTTGCTTCACCTGAGGTTCTCTCGGAGAAGGCAATGGCAACCCACTCCAGTACTCTTGCCTGGAAAATTCCATGGACAGAGGAGTCTGGAAGGCTGAAGTCCATGGGGTCACTAAGAGTCAGACACGACTGAGAGTCTTCACTTTCACTTTTCATTTTCATGCATTGGAGAAGGAAATGGCAACCCACTCCAGTGTTCTTGCCTGGGGAATCCCAGGGACAGGAGAGCCTGGTGGGCTACCATCTATAGGGTCACACAGAGTCAGACACAACTGAAACGAATTAGCAGCAGCAACAGCAACAGCAGAGTTTCTCTGGTCCTTGGACCTTGCTTTATTCTATTTGCACAGGCTTTTCTCTTCTTTGTCTTTTAACCACGACCATTTTGGACTCCTTTTTCCTATTCTAACTACCTCACATTCCCCCCTCAAGAGATGGGAGGCCCAATTCTCTAGGAATAGGTGCACTGAGGCTTCTCTGGCTACATCCTGTTGAACTAGGACAGTGAGGGGCATTGGGCCTCCTCCTCTCCCTAGTCTCAAGCTTCCGAGTCCTTATAGCAGTGTCCATCTAGGGTGAGTGATATTTTCCATGATTGGCTTTAGTTTTATATATCATCTTTGAACTGGCAATGCATGTTGTATTTTGTTGACCTGGGCAAAGACAAAACGGGTTGGACAATCAATAATACATGGAGCAATCATAAGCAGCATCAATACGGTAATAACAAGGGTTAGTAGGGGCATTAGCCAACTCCAAATTCCCCCTAACCAGGAGAAGGATCCCCTCAAGAGAGATTGTAGCCACCTCAAGAACTCTCTAGCTCGTTCTTGGAGATCCTGTAGGATCTAAATGTTTTTCTTGAGGTCTGTGAGACTTTCTTTAACTTAGTTGGAGGTATTTACCCAGAAAGAACATGTTTCATTCAAGATGGCTCAAGTCCCTCCTTGTTCAGGATCAGGAGATCTATCTTCTGTCTATTTTGGAGTACAACGCCTGCCAAGCTATGTAGGCTCTTTAGAGCTATCCTGAGAAATCTTATTCCCAGAAATTTAATTTTGGGGGTGTTAATTAGAGTGGCACTCATTTGTAGTCCTGAATAGCTATCTGATCTCACAGGTATATTGAGTGTCCTCTTCTGTTTTTTTTTTTTTTTTCCCATGGCTTGACTCATGAGTAGTGAATCCAGGAGTCATATCCTGATACCTTGACTGCTGTGGGGGTAGAAAGTATTACAGGGTAGGGGCCCTTCCATGTGGGCTGGAGTTGAGTCTTTTGGTCCCATCTTTCTAGACTTTAATTAAGACTTGAGTCACTGGAGCATATAGTGGTGGCTCTTTAGAATCCTTTGACTCTTGGTTGACACCCCACAAGTGTATATGCTGTTGGAATTCCCCAGTGGCCATGGTATAAGGCCAGATGATCTGAGCTTCTGGATCTAGGAAGAAGTCATTGAGATAAACAAAGGTCTCCCATATAGCATCTCATAAGGACTTAGAACAACTTGTTCCTTAGGGCCGATATGGGTGTGGAGAGGAGCTATTGGTAAAGGCTCCTTCCATCCCAGGGCAGTCTTCTGGGTTATCTTTGCTTATCACTGATTTTAAGAATTGGTTGGCTCTTTCTACTTTTCCTGAAGACTGATACCTCCAAGCACAATGGAGATAATACGTAATGCCCAATGCTTTAGAGACCCCTTGGGTGACTTTAGAAGTAAATGATGTCCCATTGTCAATTTTAATGACCTGGGCAGACCAAATCTCAGAATGATTTCATGAAGCAGTTTTTTGTTTTGTTTTGTTTTTAACCACCTTCTCTGCCTTCTCAGTCTGGGTGGGAAAGCCTTAAATTCATCCTGTGAATTTATCTATCATAACTAATAGGTATTGATACCCTGAGAAGTTGGCTTAAAGCTCAACACTCAAACAACTAAGATCATGGTATCTGGTCCCATCACTTCATGGCAAATAGATGGGGAAACAGTGGAAACAGTGTGAGACTTTATTTTGGGGGGCTCCAAAATCACTGCAGATGGTGATCGCAGCCATGAAATTAAAAGATGCTTACTCCTTGGAAGAAAAGGTATGACCAGAGAGCATATTCAAAAGCAGAGACATTACTTTCCCAATAAAGGTCCGTCTAGTCAAGGCTATGATTTTTCCACTGGTCATGTATGGATGTGAGAGTTGGACTGTGAAGAAAGCTGTGCCCTAAAGAATTGATGTTTTTGAACTGTGGTGTTGGAGAAGACTCTTGAGAGTCCCTTGGACTGCAAGGAGATCCAACCAGTCCATCCTAAAGGAGATCAGTCCTGGGTGTTCATTGGAAGGACTGATGCTGAAGCTGAAACTGAAACTCCAGTACTTTGGCCACCTCGTGCGAAGAGTCGACTCACTGGAAAAGACTCTGATTCTGGGAGGGATTGGGGGCAGGAGGAAAAGGGACCAACAGAGGATGAGATGGCTGGATGGCATCACCAACTCGATGGACATGAGTTTGGCTGAACTCTGGGATTTGGCGATGAACAGGGAGGCCTGTTGTGCTGCAATTCATGGGGTCGCAAAGAGTCGAACATGACTAAGTGACTGAATTAACTGAACTGAGCTGAACTGAAACTGCCATCTGTGTGAAGTCCATCTGCCAGTCCTCTCCTGGGTAGGTTCAGCATTGTTGCATGTTGTGGGCTAGCTAGAGTCTTCAAGCTCCTTGGGGTTTGTTTAATTGTCAAGTGGAACAAGAGGATACCAGTTGCTTTATAATTGTTTGGAGACCTGTTCCTCTCAAGGACCTTTTTAGTAGTCTTTGTGATGCCTTCTTACCTAAGTTAGTGGTGGCATGTAAGGAGTCAACCAACTTCCAATGGAGGTTCCTGGACAGAAAAAGGAGTCCCTCCTTTTGGAACCACCCTATATGATTTTCTTCAAAGCCCTCATTCTTAGTTTTAAGAGTCTCACCTTCAGTATATGAAGGAGTTTCTGGCAAATTAGTCTGTGGAACTAATGTTGCAACCCCTTTTGGATCACTGCCCTGTAATGCTGCTCTCTTAGCTGCTTGATTGGCTGCTTGGTTCCCCCGTGCCTCTTCTGTGCTCCCTTTTTGGTGTCCTTTACAGTGGGAGACTGAAGTCTCAGTGGGAAAATGAACTGCCCCCAAGAGCCTAAGGATTTGATCACCATATTTGATTAGGGACCCTCAGGTGGTCAAGTGGGTTCTTTCTTTCCAAATAGCAACATGTGCATGAAGCACCAGAAAGGCATACTTGGAGTCAGTATAATAACTGTTCTTTTTCCTTTTTCCAGCTCTAAACCTCGAGTCAGGGCTATGAGCTCAGCCAATTGGACTGAAGTACCCGGTGGCAATGGTTTAGCCTCTATGGTCTCAAAATTGGAGACTACTGCATATCTAGCTCTTCTTTTTCCATCCAAGAGAAAGTTGCTTCCATCAGTGTACAAGATTTCCTCAGGACTGGTCAGAGGATCTTCTGACAATCCCTCTTGGGGTTTTGTTCAGTGGTCCAAATTTTCTAGGCAAAAGTGAAAGCAGAGAGAGCCCTCAGGGGATAGGCAGGAGGATGTTCCTGTAGCACCCAAAATAGTACAGGTTTAGGAGGAGAAGGTGCCAAAATAGGAGGTCAGGGCAGAGTAGGTAGCCCCTATGTTAACCAGGGAATCTCAGACCTACCTGCCACATCCAGCTGTACTATTGGTTCCAGCCCTCTGATGGTTATCTGTGACAGACAGGCTGGCTGGAGCAGGCCACTTCAGTCCTGTTGAACCATAGTGAGGGAAGCCTTGGCACCTGACCTTGAGGCTCCTGGTTCCGAAGAGAAGAGTGCTGCCCAATGTCCCAATTGATGATATCTGTAGCAAGCCTTTTTAGGAAACTTGTCATGATTTGGACACTCTTTGGCCCAATCTCCCACCTGTCTACAGATTAGGCATTTTCCTAGTGCCTTGTCCTTCAAGGACTTGGGGTTTGCCATAGGGCTTCTGCGGAGGGTGGCCAGCCTCTGGGTGTGACTTATCTCTTTCATTTTCTCCCTTTCCTGGACCTTGGCTTCCCTCTCCTGTTTACAGTTATAAAAGGTATTGACGGCTGTCTAAACCGTATCATCTAAAAAGGCAGCAGGGGTCCTGCTGCTATAGCTGTTGTAACTTTATCCTGAAGTCTGATGAACATTGGGATAGGAATTTGTCCTTTAAAATCACCTATCCCACATAAGAGTCTAAGTCCAGATTGGTAAACTTTTGGAGGGACTCAGTTAGGCTTTCCAGGATGGCAATGTAGTTTTCACTGGACTACTAAGTTATTACAGAGACTGGGCACCATCCCACAACTAATAAGCTTCCTTTTATCTTCATGGGTGGACTTCATTAAGGGTGAGTCTTTCTGAAGCTTATTCTACCCAGTACTGTTGCAACCTGAGATCTGGGCATCCTCGGATCAGGGTGCAGATCCCCAGGCAGGTTGAGGTGTGACAACCTCTTGGAGGTCGAATTTCCAGGCAGGTCAAAGCAGGTCAGCCTCCAGAGAATTGGGTCCCTGGGCAGATCGAGACATGTTGCCCTTCTGGGACCCCTGGACTGGCAGATCCCCCAGCAGGCTGAGGCATGACAACCTCCTGGGTACTGGATCCCTAGGCAGGTAGAGGCAGGTCCACCTTCTGGGTTCCCCAGGCTGGAGTTGGGCATCCCCAAGGTCTCCAGCATGACATGTACTGGGTAGGATTAAGGGGTTGTAATATTAACTCATTGTCAGTTTGTTCACTACAGATGGGAATAGATACCATGATATTAAGTAATCCAAGTCTATGTTCTGAGACTAGGAATCTGACAAAATAACCATAAGCCCCTTCCTTTTATTGCTCTGAAGGAATGTAAGTCACTGACTTCCTCCCCTAGTCTTTCATAAGAGCAGCTTAGGCTTTTTCCAATGGTAAACATTTCATTGTCATAGACCCACTTTATATAATAACAGAAGTAATGACTGAGGAGTGGATTATCTTGTCTTGTTAGGAGCATTAAGAATATTTTAATAATAAGCTGGGTGGAGCCATGTTGCCTACATGGGGGAAAAGTCCTGGTTATGGGAGTTAGTAAGTGGCTTAAGAACAAATTGATAAGAGGCAATAGATGAGATGTTTCATAAAAGTGGAATGGAGATTTGATCTGGGGGTATACTTGCAACTTTAGGAGAAGGGTGGTAAGTGTTTGGGGCCAAATGGCCTAAAGGGCTAACTCCCAAAATATCAAACATTACCCCTGGAATACCAAACGACCTTGAAGTGATGCCACCAACAGATGACTTCTAGCAGACATTGAGAGCCTGTCACTCACACTAATGTGCTCATTGAGAAATGTTGTTGTACATGTGGTAGGAAACATGGAAGATGGAGGCCTGAGTGTCTAAAAGGATTGGATATAATACAGTATTTCTCTCTCAAGGGGCTACTATTTTCTGGTTGTCCCTCCAGAAGATTGTAGAGGTAACTCTGTGGGCTTGGACAAGTCTTGGGAAAAGAGTATGAAACAGGAGGGAAAGGGGTAAGGCACAACTTTTGAAAGAATGACATAGCTCAAGGGCATAACATAAAACGATTAAAATCAAATGGGTCCAAAATTACAAGTCAAATTCAACTAAACCTTGATCCTCGATCTGCAAGCTAAATGACATACCCGGAGGTGCCAGGACAGTTTCAAGACACTGTCAAAAGACTGAGGAGTGAGTGGTTCCCCAATGGTTAGAATTCTCCCATTCATTATATATGAAATCACCCAGCTAGGGAAAACTAACCACACCACATTCCATGGCCATGGTACTCACCCTTTGCAATGGCTCACACCTTGTGGTGTGTGCTTTTCTCTGCTGCTGTTGCTGCTGCTAAGTCACTTCAGTCGCGTCCGACTCTGTGCGACCCCATAGATGACAGCCCACCAGGCTCCCCTGTCCCTAGGATTCTCCAGGCAAGAACACTGGAGTGGATTGCCATTTCCTTCTCCAATGCACGAAAGTGAAAAGTGAAAGTGAAGTCGCTGTCGTGTCTGACTCAGTGACCGCATGGACTGCAGCCTATCAGGCTCCTCTGTCCATGGAATTTTCTAGGCAAGAGTATTGGAGGGGGATGCCATTGCCTTCTCCGGTGCTTCTCTCTAAATCCAAATAAATCCACCTCTTACCTATCTCTGTGTTTCACTGAAATTTTTGCAATGAAATGTCAGAGCCTGAGGTTCATTAGGTCCTGAAGCCAGGCACCATGGATTTTTGGCCAGATTCAAGTTCCAGTTGAATATGACTGCATGACAAAGCATAGCACAGAGTCCCTGCCACATGGGTTTGAGTCCCAATCTTAGGTAAACGGTTTCAAGTAGATCTTTCATAAATGGAAGATGATGACCTGCCCAATATTTTTTAAGCTGGGGTATAGATGGAGAGAGAAGCTGAGGGATGGGAAGAAAAATCAGAGGGAAAAACATGCCAAGTAATCTCCTTCACAACCTGAAGGAAAGTCTGCTAAATACCTAACCTGTGCTCACATTTTTCACTGGCCTGATCCTTGGCACAAAGAAGATTAAGGACAGAAAAACTCACACCTGCTTGGGCAACAGCTACTAAGTAGCCTCTGCCAGAGTTCCTCAATTGCACTCACTGCTGCTTTCCTGTTCATGGGTGGTTCAAAAAAACAAGAAATGAGACATTGTAGAAGAATTAAGATTTTGTTAGCCATATGTCTTTCCAGCCATGGGAAATAAGATGTCCTACCTTAACCGGAGGTCTCCTGGAATCTGTGACAGAGTTGCATGAGCTTTCTGCCGAGTTTGTTTTTTAATGTCCCAGTTTCCAGCATGCTGGGCTTCATGTCACTTCTCCTGTGCTGGGCTTTCTTTGCATTCAGCTTCCACTGCAGGAGTTCACCAAGTTGGGTTTCTGCTGTGCTTGGCCTTTGCCTTGCGGGTTTCAAACCAAGATTGCTTCAACCAGGTTAAATCCGAATCACGGCACCATATATATCCGGGGAGTGTGTAATTCCTCGGTTCTATCTCACTGCAACACAAATTTAAAGCGATGGACAGACCAGTGTTACAGCCCCATGTAATTTCCTTGGACCAACCAGGGTTACAGCTCCGTGTTACAGCACAGTTTCATTTAGGAAGCAAAGGAAAATACACCCTCAAGGCGTGAGGGTGGGCAAACTCAAAAAACTTGAAGAGAAGCCCTTCAGCACAATTTTGGCTCCTCTTTTTATACATGCTTTCTCCTCCCCACTGAGCCTGCCCTGTGTAAATTCGGCTAGCCAGGAGGGCTGTTTGTTTTACCTGAGGTCTTCAATCCTGTCCTCGGACCTTTCTTTGTTCTATTTTCTTGGGCTTTTCCCTTTCTTGTCTTTTAGCCACCACCGTTTTGGTCTTCTTTTTCCTCTTCTAACTACCTAACAGTCTCAACCTTGTTTTTACGTAATGTTACATTTATTGAAATTTATATTAGATATTTCTGAAAACATCCATAAGGACAAAAAAGACACTTCTATATTTCATCTAGGATGTGAAATACTGAAATATTTCTAAATGTTTTTGAAGATGTATTGGATAAGAAAAGTTGTATAGTTCTGCCTTTGTCTTTGTTAGTTAAAACTGAATGTTTAACATGCACACCGAAGCATCAAGCAGGATGCCAACTTAGCAAGAGTTATTGCCACTGTTATTTTTTTGTTTGCAGAAATGGAAAAACAATGAATGAAAACCCCAACAAATTGTTTTTCAATAAATTTTAGCTTTCTTGTAAAAATGTGCTCTCTGGAGGCATTTAAGTCAGTTAAAATTATAATACTTTGCTGACTACTACTGCAGCAACTTTTAAAACTGTATGTGCTGCTATAAATTGCCTACGAATCTGATTCATTGCAAGGTGAAGAAGAGCATTTTGAATGTTCTATGTTTTTCACATCTAATCCAAACCTAAAATAAAATAAGCACTCATGCATTTTACTTGCTGCACCCAGCTTTAAAATATACCTACCACTACTACTTTCAAGAAAATAAGTTAAAACAAAAGAAAAGCATATTTTTATTAAAACAAAAAGTGAAGCTTTCAGGATTAGCTAACATTTTGTATAAACTTGTAAAGTGTTCTGATTAGCATTGACCTTCCTTTTCACATGGAAAATTGTGCTAGCCAGGTAGGAAATGAATTCTCAAAGGTAAAGTAACAGGTCAGTAAGTCAAGCATTTAATCAGATAATGGAAGCCTGTGTCATTAATAAATGTGTCATTTACTTCAATAAAGGCATCACTTTAGGAAATCAAATCTGTCTTTAATAATCTGCATAAGTCTCACCCTCCCAGCCCACAACTATTTCCCAGATCACCTGCATTCTTTAATTGCTCCTTCCTCCGAGCTCTATCTATATTCCTTATTTTGACTATAAGTAGAAAACTCTATTATATTGCCATGGATATACATTACATATTCTTAGTTTGAGAAACCAGTTTATAAATCTCTTTAGAAGTGTAAATGAGTCTTGTTGACAAAAATCAAGAAAATAGATATCTTCAATACCTAGCAGCATTCAGTTCAGTTCAGTCACTCAGTCCCGTCCCACTCCTTGCAACCCCATGGACTGCAGTACACCAGGTATCGCTGTCCATTACCAAATCCTGAAATTTACTCAAACTCATGTCCATTGAGTAGGTGATGCCATCCAACCATCTCATCCTTAGACATCCCCTTCTCTCCTGCCTTCTATCTTTCCCAGCTTCGGGATCTTTTCAAATGAGTCAGTTATTTGCATTAGGTGGCCAAAGTATTGGAGTTTCAGCTTCAGCATCAGTCCTTCCAATGAATATTCAGAACTTATTTCCTTTAGGATGGATTGGTTGGATGTCCTTCCAGTTCTAAGGATTCTCAAAGGGTCTTCTCCAACACCACAGTTCAAAAGTATCAATTCACCAGCACTCAGCTTTCTTTACAGTACAACTCTCACATCCATACATGACCACTGGAAAAACCATAGCTTTGACTAGATGGACCTTTGTTGGCAAAGTAATGTCTGTTGACAAAGTAATGCTGTCTAGGTTGGTCATAATATTTCTTTCAAGGAGTAAGCATCTTTTAATTTAATGTCTGCAGTCACCATCTACAGTGATTTTGGCACCCCCCAAAACAAAGTCCATCATTGTTTTTACTGTTTCCCCATCTATTTGCCGTGAAGCGATAGGACCAGATGCCATGATCTTAGTTTTCTGAATGTTAAGCTTTAAGCCAACTTTTTCACTCTAGCCTTTCACTTTCATCAAGAGGCTCTTTAGTTCTTCTTTGCTTTCTGCTATAAAGGTGGTATCATCTGCATATCTGAGGTTATTGATTTTTTTCTCAGAAATCTTGATTCCAGCTTGTGCTTCCTCCAGCCCAGTGTTTCTCATGATGTACTCTGCATATAAGTTAAATAAGCAGGATGACAATACAAAATCTTGATATATTCCTTTCCCAATTTGGGACCAGTCTCTTGTTCCATTTCCAGTTCTAACTTTTGCTTCCTAATCTGCATGCAGGTTTCTCAATAGACAAGTCAGGTGGTCTGGTATTGCCATCTCTTTCAGAATTTTCCACTGTTTGTTGTGACCCACAGAGTCAAAGACTGGCATAGCCAATGAAGCAGAAATAGAAGTTTCTTCTGGAACTCTCTTGCTTTTTTAATGATTCAACAGATGTTGGAAATTTGATTTCTGGTTCGTCTGCCTTTTCTAAATCCAGCTTGAATAACTGGAAGTCATTGTTCATGTACTGTTGAAGCCTGGCTAGAACAATTTTGATCATTACTTTGCTAGTGTGTGAGATGAGTGTAATTGCACTGTAGTTTCAGCATTCTTTGGCATTTACATTTTTTGAGATTAGAATGAATGCTGACCTTTTCTATCCTGTGGCCACTGCTGAGTTTTCTAGATTTGCTGGCATATTGAGTGCAGCACTTTCACAGCATTATCTTCCAGGATTTGAAACAGGTCAGCGAAATTCCATCACCTCCATTAACTTTGTTCAAGGTGATGCTTCCTAAGGCCCACGTGACTTTGCATTCCAGGACACCTGGCTCTAGATGAGTGATCATACCATCATGATTATCTGGGTCTTGAAAATCTTTTTTGTATAGTTCTTTTGTGTATTCTTGCCACCTCTTCTTAATATCTTCTGTTTCTCTTAGGTTCATACCATTTCTGTCCTTTATTGTACCCATCTTTGCATGAAATATTCCCTTAGTATCTCTAATTTTCTTCAAGATATCTCTAGTCTTTCCCATTCCATTGTTTTCCTCCATTTCTTTGCACTGATCACTGAGGAAGCCTTTGTAATCTCTCCTTGCTATTCTTTGGAACTCTGCATTCAAATGAGTATATCTTTCCTTTTCTCCTTTGCTTTTCAGTTCTATTCATTTCACAGCTATTTGCTGTGAAACAGCATTATTAGCATGTGAAAAAGCTAATAATAATAATCATATTAATTTGGAAAGTGTTATGAAGTAATATAATCATGAAATAACTGAAAATTATATAATTATAGTAATACATATGAGCTATATTGGTCAACTGATTATTAAGCCTAGAAGCTATATAAATAAATATTGCTGAGTGAATTAATGAAATGAAAGGAATTTAAATGCCACTTTTATCATTATTGGATAAAACCAACAAATATGAAAAAAACACAAGTTCTAAACTTTCTCATATTCAGAATTCCTCTGTTTCTATTTCAAAATTTTATAGGATGTAGTGAAGTATTTCATTTACAAGGATAGCATGGTACAATGGAAAGAACACTGAAAACCTAGGTCTTCATTTTTGTTTAGTGGTCTGTGGTTGAATGGATTATGTTTCCTCTCATATATGTGGCAGATTCATGTTGATGTATGGCAAAACCAATACAATATTGTAAGTAGCCCCCAATTAAAATAAATTTATATTAAAAAAATAAAGTCGATTCAACAAAATTTTCCTTATATTCTTTCAGCTCTGAATTCTATGCTTTCTCTAGGAGATTTCTTTTCATTTACAGAAGCATTCTCTTTGCACCAAATGACACATTTTGTTTCATCTTAATGTGAAAGTGCTGCACTCAATATGCCAGCAAATTTGGAAAACTCAGCAGTGGCCACAGGACTGGAAATGGTCAGTTTTCATTCCAAATCCAAAGAAAGGCAATGCCAAAGAATGCTCAAACTACCGCACAGTTGCACTCATCTCACATGCTAGTAAAGTAATGCTCAAAATCCTCCAAGCCAGGCTTCAGCAATACGTGAATTGTGAAATCCCTGATGTTCAAGCTGGTTTCAGAAAAGGCAGAGGAACCAGAGATCAAACTGCCAACATCTGCTGGATCATGGAAAAAGCAAGAGAGTTCCAGAAAAACATCTACTTCTGCTTTATTGACTATGCCAAAGCCTTTGACTGTGTGGATCACAATAAACTGTGGAAAATTCTGAAAGAGATGGGAATACCAGACCACCTGACCTGCCTCTTGAGAAATCTGTATGCAGATCAGGAAGCAACAGTTAGAGCTGGACATGGAACAACAGACTGGTTCCANCTGAGCACCGAAGAATTGATGCTTTTGAACTGTGGTGTTGGAGAAGACTCTTGAGAGTCCCTTGGACTGCAAGGAGATCCAACCAGTCCATTCTAAAGGAGATCAGCCCTGGGATTTCTTTGGAAGGAATGATGCTAAAGCTGAAACTCCAGTACTTTGGCCACCTCATGTGAAGAGTTGACTCATTGGAAAAGACTCTGATGCTGGGAGGGATTGGGGGCAGGAGGAGAAGGGGACGCCAGAGGATAAGATGACTGGATGGCATCACGGACTCGATGAACGCTAGTCTGAGTGAACTCTGGGAGATGGTGATGGACAGGGAGGCCTGGTGTGCTGCAATTCATGGGGTCGCAAAGAGTCTGACATGACTGAGCCACTAAACTGAACTGAATGGGCATTAACATTAAGCTTGCATCTGCCCCAACACTGACAGTTGAACAAATTTGAAACTATGAATAAATCTACATTCAACATAGTATTCTATAATATATCTCATACTGATCCATCCTATCTCCTTGCATTCCTGTCTTAAAAACTACTTTTGCTCTTTGACTCCACTCTTCCTAACCAGCTGTTCCTGGAACTACCTTCAAACCTTTAATCTTCTGAATCAAGTCCCACAACTCAATTGTTGTATAGCTATTGGAATATGATATTGTTTCTCATTCAATGGTATTGATTTCCCTGGTGGCTCAAACTGTTAGGAAACCACCTGCAATGCAGACGTCCCAGGTTCAATCTCTGAGTTGAGAAGATCCCTTGGAGAAGGGAAACTCACTCCAATATTCCTTCCTGGAGAATCCCCATGAACAGAGGAGCCTGAAAGAACGCAGTGTATGCAGTCACAGAGTCAGACGTGACTGAGCGACTAAGCACAGCACAAACTTTATTCTGGGAATATGTTTTTATCTTTAAGAAAAATATTCACTTAAGCACCAGTAGTGTTGAACTATCCAATGTCCCTACAATTTTGGAGCTGTCTACAAATGACTATTTCAGGACATACTATAAGAACTTCAAGAACCACATATATAATTTTCATCAAAATAATTATGAGGCAATAATATGCATATATGTGGTAATATTTGTGTACAAATATATGTCCATGCATGCAATGATTTTTATGTGTATTTACATTAATGAGAATGATTTTTGAATATGGACTGTCAGATGTTTCACATCTTTATTATTATATTTTGTTTGCAGATGGAGAAACCTAGGTAATGTAGAATGCTTATCTAAATGAATTTTACATGTAAATTATAATATTGCCTAATATTTTTCTAATTCTGAGAAATAAATAAAACTTTGGATTATTGGTCTTAACAAGGCAATCTGAGTGTAAGTATGTTCTGGTTTGTTTTGTTTTAGTTAAAAGAAATTACTTATTATCTTAACATAATCTCCTTCTATTAATATTTTTTGTTCCTTATGGATCAATATGATGAAAATATAAAGGAAATTTGTTAAAAAATAAGACAAGAGACCCAAAATGGAGTTGCCTATGCTAACTAAAACCCACATCACCAAGTGGAGAGTTAATTACAGCTTCAGTACTCCCAGAAATGCAATCTTAAACTAGTCAATCAGGAATTAGCTGAATAGCAGTAGTGAGTTAGTTATCTGCATCATAGAACTCTATCATCTTCTAAAGGAAAGTAGCTTTGAGACTTATCACCAATCTACTCTTTCTGCCTGGTATAACCTGTGGCTCAGCAGTAAAGAATCAGCCTGCAATTTAGGAATAGTGGGTTCAATCCCTGAGTCAGGAAAATCTCTTGGAGAAGGAAATGACAACTCACTCCAGTATTCTTGCTTAGAAAATCCCATTGACAGAGCAACCTGGTGGGCTACAGTCGAAATAGTCACAAAATGTCAGATACGACTGGGTAGCTGAGCACACACGAAAGTTCTAAGTTCCTACTCCCTTCTGCCTACAAATGTCTTTCAACTTGTAAGTTCTTTGGTAAAAGTATCTAAGATAAACAAGCTAACTTTATAAACATAACACAACCACAGTTTCATCATCACACCAAACAAAATTAACATTAATCCCTTAATTTCACCTAATACTCAGTCCATGTTTAGTTTTTCCCAATTGTCTCAAAATGTCTTTTCATAGTTGGTTTATTTAAATAGAATGTCTTAGATTATTTTTAATACTCCAGTTCAAATAAAGTGTGAAAGTTTGTTAGCAGAGCTAGGACCAGGAGGGGGACTAACTCATCACTGCAAGAGGCAATGAGAAAGCAATGAACGTGAAGGGCTAAGTGGGTCTTATGCTTGTTCTGGGAGCTTTGGGTTCTCCTTCTGTTCCCTCTTTTGATACCATAACTGTTAAAATATAAACTGAGGCATATTACAATTTTTGAGTTAATCAGCATTTGTATATGTGTGCGTATATTCGGTCCAAAAACCATCAAGCAGAATTGGACTGGGTCCAATATATTTGGACTCTATCAAGGATTAGGCAGAGTCCAACTTAGAAACCAGACTGTGTCTAGTCAGACTAGATCTGACTTACACTGAGCCCAGTATGAGGTCTCACATGGATAAAATTTTGGTTTAAGAATGAACAGAGAGGGTGATTTTTACCCAAGATTAGCTTGAATTACAATGGCCTCAGTGGAGAACTTTTAACCTAAATACGTTTATCCATTTTTGAGATGCCCTATGCCCTAGGGAAAAATGATTCTCAGTCAATAACTCAGCATAAAGAGTAGATAGCAAATTATTTTTCCTCCTTTACAGTTTGCTAACCAGGATGAGACCTGCTGGGATACCCTATTTTCTCTGGTGTTTATAGACAGAATTCTGGGAAAACTGGCAGAAACCACCAAAAGGTAAGAATGGTTACCAAAGTCAGCTTTCCCAGATGTCAATGTGCGCTGCCTGATTGAGATAAAAAAGCAAAATTTCAGTTATAGTCCATTCGCTTTTAACTTCAGGTCGGGAGGGGAAAAAATGTAAACATTAGATATTTGAATTTTGAGTTGTCTTATTGTACCTTTTGGTCATTGATTCTTTCTCTCCAAATGATATCTATGACCTTCTTGTTCACCTCATTTTGTGTCCTGAGAACATGACTTCATAACCATAAAGCAGAGTGTCAAAAACTTATGGCTGGAAAGAAATGTGGGTTGTACCCCATTTATAGTTATATATGACTGTGCATGGGAAATAGATGGGGAAACAGTGGAGATAGTGTCAGACTATTTTTTGGGCTCCAAAATCACTACAGATGGTGATTGTAGCCATTAAATTAAAAGACGCTTACTCCTTGGAAGGAAAGTTATGACCAACCTAGATAGCATATTGAAAAACAGAGACATTACTTTGCCAACAAAGGCCCATCTAGTTAAAGCTATGGTTTTTCCAGTGGTCATGTATGGATGTGAGAGTTGGACTATGAAGAAAGCTGAGAGCAGAAGAATTGATATTTTTGAATTGTGGTGTTAGAGAAGACTCTTGAGAGTCCCTTGGACTACAAGGAGATCCAACCAGTCCATTCTAAAGGAGATCAGTCCTGGGTGTTCTTTGGAAGGAATGATGCTAAAGCTGAAACTCCAGTACTTTGGCCACCTCATGAGAGTTGACTCATTGGAAAAGACTTTGATGCTGGGAGGGAGTGGGGGCAGGAGGAACAGGGGACGACAGAGGATGAGATGGCTGGATGGCATCACCAACTTGAAGGATGTGAGTTTGAGTGAATGGGAGTTGGTGATAGACAGGGAGGCCTGGCGTCCTGCCACTCATGGGGTCGCAGAGTGGGACACGACTGAGAGACTGAACTGAACTGAACTGAACTGACTGATGACTGTGCACAGCTAGAAATGTGGGGTGTATTCCATTTGTTTCTCGGTTTCAACTGACCATTGACAGCTCCCAGAAGAATTGTCTAAGCACTTCTTTCTTTAGGTAATCTTTGAGATTGGCTCTAGATTTCAGAGGATAATATAACTCACACCCTATCTGGGGATGCCTCTTGCATCCATACGTTTATTCAATACTTCCAGGAATATTACTGTTGGCCCCAGATAAACTGACAAGGTATACAAAAGAATTTTCATAAGTAGTTCTATGACCAGAAGTTAGCCGAGTTGGAAGCTTCTATTCAGACCCTGCTGGGAACATTTCTTTAGAGCTTCTCCCCGAAGCTAAAATGAAATTGTGTACCCAGAGGGAAAGAAAAAATATACTGAAGGCTTTGTGGAAAGACTTACTAAAACGCTTCAAAGACAAAGAGTTCTAATTCTAGAAAATAGACATCTTTTGATTTCCATCTTAAAGATTTTCTCTCTGATATAAAGGAGCAAATTGAAGACAATTTAGTTAGATGGATGAGTCAGCGTCTGTATCACTGAAGTTGCAGCTCAATTTGTCAAGAAATCAAAAACAACTGTACTTGTCTTACAAATTGAATCTTTACAATAACACAAATATTCCTCTAGAAACAATTCAAAGCCCATCTGTACTATTTTACCAATCCCCAAACCTCCTCTATTCATTTCAAACATTTTACAGATATGGTAAATGATCTGGATTAGGAAATAGAAGGAAATTTCTTCCTGGGACTTGCATTTTTTCTCTGTGCTTTTTAAGATGTAAATATTCTATTTAATCTTCTCTAAGAGCTCCCCTGATAGCTCAGTTGGTTAAGAGTCCACCTGCAATTCAGGAAAACCTGGTTTGATTCCTGGGTCTGGAAGATCCATTAGAGAAGGGATAAGCTACCCAGTATGCTTGGGCTTCCCTTGTGGCTCAGCTAGTAAAGAATCTTCCTGCAATGCGGGAGACGTGGGTTTGATCCCTGGGTTGGGAATACCCCATGGAGAAGGGAAAAGCTACCCACTTCCAGTATTCTGGCCTAGAGAATTCCATGGACAGTATAGTCCATGGGGTCACAAAGAGTTGGACAGGACTGAGAGACTTTCACTTTCACTTTAAAGAGTAAGAAAATTCTTATTACAGGGAAATTAAAAAAAAAAAAAAAGCAGAGGTTGAAAGACTATTTTGAAAATGAGGCCTAAAAAAATCTTGAAAGTCTCTCATAAACATTAGTAAAAAGCTTTAGCCTTAAGAGCAGATAACCTTATTCCATCTGCAAGAAACATATTTTGGTCCCAAACCTTTTTAAATAAACTAGTTTTCCATCTACAGGTGTCTCATGGCTAAAATTTTTAAATTAAACCTCTATCTGTATGTTTATGTATGGTTATGTATGTGTGTTTATGTATGTATGATATAGATGTGTGATTTTTTTCTACAGCCATATAATATCATCATTTAAGAATTCTGTTTAATTGGCATAAAGACAGACAAGTGTTGTGTAAATCAAGTATATTCTCACATGTGTATGAACTAAACAAAATGCTTTCCAAGTTTAAGTGGCCTAGGATAATCTTTAGAAAATAAAAGCTATTTAAATTTAGTAAATAAAAGCTAGTTATAATGCTAATAACTTTAGTTTACAAGCTGAGTTCTTATTCAAAGAGCTAAAGAATGAACTTCACAAACCACAAACACACAAACACTCATGGTAGCAAGTGAATAGAATTTATTAAAGAGAAAGAAAGTGAAAATGTTAATCACTAAGTCGTGTCCAACTCTTTGCAACCGCATGGACCATAGCCCACTGGTCCCCTCTGTCCATGAAATTCTCCAGGCAAGAATACTGGAATGGATTGCCATTTCCTTCTCCAAGGAAAATACAAAGCTCTCAGCATAGATACTGAGAGGGTTTAAAGAGCCCCCCAAGGTGGGACTTACAGCAGTTTTTATATCCTTAATCTACACATTTTTGGTGGCTCCTGTCCTTAAACTACATTATTTTTTACCCAGTCAGTATTAAAAGTCAAGATGCTTAACTGAATATCTTTATGACTTTTCTTGATCCTTGGATCATTTTTAATGTCCCCTGACCATTTTACAGTGGACTGGATGTATGAGCTTAAGATTAATGATCACCAGTAGTTTTTCCCTCAGGCATATGGATCAGAGTGCTGATAATTTATCAGACGAAGGACACATTCCAGGAATTCAGGGCACACGGTTTAGGACAACTTCTTTAGGCTAATGGTTATTGAAAGTTTATTGAAAATATGACTAAAGCTTGAGTCCTTCTGGCTGCCTAGCAATTTCTATCTCAAAAACACTCATGTTTTTAGAATTATCACCATTAATTATAATACTTTTATTCTACCTAGGTGTAGTAAAAGTTAAGTAAAATTATGTTATCTCTTTTACAAAATTTGTCAGTGAGAAAGATAACTTGAGATGGTGGCTAGCTGCTTGTGAAGTGAAGTTGCTCAGTTGTGTCCAACTCTTTGCAACCCCATGGACTGTAGCCTACCAGGCTCCTCAGTCCATGGGATTTTCCAGGCAATAATACTAGAGTGGGTTGCCATTTCCATCTTCAGGGTATCTTCCCAACCCAGGGATCGAACCCAGGTCTTCCGCATTGTAGACAGATGCTTAACTGTCTAAGCCACCAGCTGCTTAATGTATAAGAAAATTTTCATGAGTAATGTAAGCATATGTAAATAAACATACATTATGTAAAAACTTACTATGTGAATATGTAAATAGAATTTATAAATTTGCATTATGTAAATATATAAACATATTTAATTGTTCTTACAAGTAAATAAAATATGACAAAAGTTTATAAATAAGCTTTTTAACAACAATGATACTTTATGTTTACTTAAAGATAATTTTTCAAAGTCTTTTGGGCAACTTGAAATCTTAAAGTTAGCCACGGCACACAGAGCATGGGCAGCTGCGACGGTGCACAGAGCATGGCTGAGAGGAGCTACCCCATGTCCGAGGTCAGGGGCAGAAGCCAGGAGGAGCCCACGCCCAAGGGGTGGCAGCCAAGAAGAGCTACCCTGTGTCCGAGGCCGGGGTGGCAGCAAAGAGGAGCTAAGCTGCGTCTGAGGTCAGGGGCAGCAGCCAGGAGTGCCAGGCTGTGACAGCACAGGAGCAGCTTAGAGGAGCTACCCACACCCCAGGCCAGGGGCAGTGGCCAGGAGGAACGACCCCACGTCCAAGGAGCAGTGGCTGCACGGGTACAAGAGGGCCTAGAGGAGCTATTCCACGTTCAAGGTCATGAGGGCTGGTGGTGAGGAGATACCACTCGTCCAAGGTAAGGAACAGCAGCTGTGCTTTGCTGGAGCAGCCGTGAAGAGATACCCCACGTCCAAGGTAAGAGAAACCCAGTGAGATGGTAGCTATTGCAAGAGGGCAGACACACTGAAACCATAATCACAGAAAACTAGAAAATCTAATCACACTAGGACCACAGCCTTGTCTAACTCAATGAAACTAAGCCATGCTCTGTGGGGCCACCCAAGACAAGTGGGCATGGTGGAGAGGTCTGACACAATGTGGTCCACTGGAGAAGGGAATGGCAAGCCACTTCAGTATTCTTGCCTTGAGAACCCCATGAACTGTATAAAAGGGCAAAATGATAGGATAGTGAAAGAGGAACTCCCTGGGTCAGTAGGTGCCCAATATGTTACTGGAGATCAGTGGAGAAATAACTCCAGGAAGAATGAAGGGGTGGAGCCAAAGCAAAATCAATACTCAGTTGTGGATGACTGGTAATACAAGCAAGGTCCAATGCTATAAAGAATAATAGTGCATAGGGACCTGAAATGTCAACTCCATGAATCAAGGCAAATTGGAAGTGATCAAACAGGAAATGGCAAGATTGAACGTTGACATTCTAGGAATCAGAGAACTAAAATGGACTGGAATGGGTGAATTTAACTCAGATTACCATTATATCTAATATTGTGGGCAGGAATCCCTTAGAAGAAATGGAGTAGCCATCATGGTCAACAAGAGTCCGAAATGCACTACTTGGATGCAATCTCAAAAACGACAGAATGATCTCTGTTCGTTTCTAAGGCAAACCATTCAATATCAGAGTTATCCAAGCCGAGGCCCCAACCAGTAACTCTGAAGAAGCTGAAGTTGAATGGTTCTATGAAGACCTACAAGACCTTTTATAACTAACACACAAAAAAGATGTCCTTTTCATTATAGGGGACTGGAATGCTAAAGTAGGAAGTCAAGAAACACCTGGAGTAACAGAGAAGTTTAGCCTTGGAATAAGGAATCAAGCAGGGCAAAGACTAATAGAGTTTTGCCAAGAAAATGCACTGGTCATAGCAAACACTCTCTTCCAAAAACACAAGAGAAGACTCTACACATGGACAAAACCAGATCATCAACAGCAAAATCAGACTGATTATATTCTTTGCAGCCAAAGATGAAGAAGCTCTATATAGTC
>SJYT01055730.1:74090-84246 GCA_006410635.1 Cephalophus harveyi | reverse complement strand
GACTGTGAAGAAAGCTGAGTGGTGAAGAATTGATGCTTTTGAACTGTGGTGTTGGAGAAGACTCTTGAGAGTCCTTGGACTGCAAGGAGATCCAACCAGTCCATTCTGAAGGAGATCAGCCCTGGGATTTCTTTGGAGGTAATGATTCTGAAGCTGAAACTCCAGTACTTTGGCCACCTCATGCGAAGTTGACTCACTGGAAAAGACTCTGATGCTGGGAGGGTTTGGGGTCAGGAGGAGAAGGGGATGACAGAGGATGAGATGGCTGGATGGCATCACTGACTCGATGGACGTAAGTCTGAGTGAACTCCAGGAGATGGTGATGGACAGTGAGGCCTGGCGTGCTGCAATTCATGGGGTTGCAAAGGGTAGGACATGACTGAGTGACTGAACTGAACTGAGACTAATTAAATTAAATTATTTAAATTATGGGTATTCTTTAAATATCTAGATCATTTTTAATAAAATACAGTAACTACTGAACATAGACTTATCCACTTTTGAGTTCCTTTTTAGAGAGGAATTAAAGGTGTTTGGACTTATTGGTAAACATGATTCATTCTACCTTTGACCTTTTATTATGGGGAATAAAATGTATCCAGTTTTTGTGAAATATATTCACAGATTTGCCAATCCACAAAATGTTAGTGCAACAGACAGATCACAATTTATTATTTCTTAGCTTTCACTAAGAATTCCAAAGGGTTAACTATTCTAATCAGTATATGTAACTTAAACTACTTAAAAATAAAAAGAATAAAAGAAAACAGTTGTGTATGAAGTGTAGGTAAGGAAAGTAAAAAGATTGTTTCAGAAAAGAGAGAAGAAAAACTATTGGAAAAAAATCTGAATGGATATTAAAGCATTGTAGAAGTTCTGGGGAAAATGAATTTTATGTGGTGTCAAGCTGGTCAATACTGGAATGAGTTGAAGCTGTTTTTCTTTTTTTTTTCCTTTGAACTGGTTTATTTAGTTATTTGTTTATGATGGATCTTTGTTTTGACAGACAGGATATTTAATCTTCCTTGTGGTGTGAGAAGTCTTATTTATGGTATGTGGGATCTATTAATAGTTCCCTGATCAGAGATGGAAACTTGGCACACTGCATTGGGAGCACAGATTCTTAGCCACTGGAAAACCAAGGTAGTCCCCTAAAAATGGGTTTTAATATCAAAAGTACACAGATGCAAAATTAGAATCTGGGTTAAATTAATCAAGTTAAAATTAGAATTTGTGTCTCTGCTAAAAGAATAGTTTTCTTCAGTTATTGGTCTGGTATTAACAAGAAATTGCAAGCAAATCTTTTCTTTACTTTTCACATAATCTACCTGAACAACAAAATGTTGTTTCATTTTGCTTCACGCTGATTTCATCAAATCTTTAATTGCTTAAGCAAACTTAGTCTTCTCAATAATAAGAAAGCTATGCTTTCTGTTGACATCTATTTCATCTTCTGTATTTGTATTTTATGTCTTTTATTGTCACTTTGGGCTTCCCTGGTGGCTCAGATACAACCTGGGTTAGATCCCTGGGTCAGGAAAATCCCCTGAAGATGGGAAAGGCTACCTACTCCAGTTCTCTGGCCTAGAGAATTCCATGGACAGAGGAGGCTGGCAGGCTACAGTCCATAGAATCACAAAGAATTGGATTTGACTGAGTTACTAACACTTTTCACTTTCATTGTCACTCTAGGTAAAAAAAATTAAGCATTGTTTCCTAATAATATGACATCCTGTTTAATCAAATGTTCGAACATTTGACATTTTCCCAATATCAAATTATTTTTCCAAGGGCCTCTGGAAAAATCTCAAAGAATTTATCTTATTTTGTGAAAGATGGATTGTAAACGATAGGTTTATATGTCATATTAAATTACATGGAAAACATTGCTCAAAAAGTGATATTAAGCATTCTTGGGTTATACTTACATGGATACATGCAAAATTTTATATGCCTTGTATAATGTTGTTAGGGCTTCCCAGATGGCTCACTGCTAAAGAATTTACCTGCCAATTCTTGTGAGGCAAGAATAAGAGTTTAATCCCTGGGTCAGGAAGATCCCTTGGAGAAGGGAATGACAACATGGTCCAGTATTCTTGCTTGGAAAAATCCCATGGATAGAGGAGTCTGGTGGGCTATAGTCCATGGGGTTGCAAAGAGTTGGGCATGACTGAATGCACAATATTGTCAGCTGTAATTCCTTTTTATCTTAAATTGTTGTATGTTACAGCAATGACAGAATTTCTTTAATATATTTATAATGAACTCATTAATTAACATGGACATTTTTAAGTCTTTTGTTATTCACAGGCAGTTATTGTTTTACTAGCAAAAGAGTCTGACAGGACTTAGTGACTGAAACAACAAATTGTTTTACTCTGAAGCTTTTGCAAAAGTGCAATTCATGGAGAGGACTCTACCAATACCTTGACCATTGACACTGTTGCCAACGGTGTCAGATGGGTGAATGTTTCACAACTGAAGAAAGTTCCATGTGAAATATGCTTCTTGCGCTTCGTGTGTGCTCAGTCTACTGAATTTCCAGGCAGATTCTTTATCACTTGAACCACCTGAGATCTGATCCATTTCAGGTCTCCATGTAAATGTTGGAGACCTCAAAATCAGGTTGAATAGGAGCAGAATTAGCTGACATAGAGGTAAACTACTTCCTCCCAAGATGTCTGATCAAGTACATTTCTTTTAATTCCTCCATTCCTCTCTGGCTGACTATACTCTTCCCAAATCTTACACCATGAAGATATTTGTGATTATTTTACCTGATTTGGCTTGGAAAGATGTCATTGTTTATGTATCTCAGACCATTGTATGGGATAGAATGGAGGGGAAGAGTAATCCAACTTCCAGATGAATTTTGAATTTGCTGTTATTTTATAGTTCTATCCATCAAAAAATTATCCTTAATTTCCTATGCTTCAGTTTCCCTGGAAAAAATTCATCTCTTCTGTCATGTGAGGCTTCCTATCCCCTTTAAACACATTTCCTGTATCTCTAATCAACTTCCCTAAACCCAGAGAAACTTTCTTCCAGACTTTGTACAGAGAAATGTATATAAGGCACAGATAACCAGAATAAAACTATCTATATAATTCATAGACTCAAATTTTACTGACCTTCAGGGCAGTAATCCTTCTGTTCTCAGTCACTGACTCAAACCATCATTACCAAGACATTCATCATTCAAAATTTGCTTTCTTTGGCAGACCCTTGCTACCCTGGTTCAGTGTAAGTGCAAATGAGACTACGGTCAGGAACTTCTACTGAAGTTATCTTCTTGAAGACAATATCTTCTTAAAGATATTACAGAATCTGTTCCTAAAGCAATAGCTGTCCAACTTAAAATCCCTAGATACTCTGGCCAATTATTCTTGATGATATAATATCTTATAATGAGATAGCCCTTGATTGCCCTCTAGCTAACCAAAGAATTATTTGTACTATGACAAACACCACTTGATGCACTTGGATTAATACTTTCAAGGAATTTGAGACTCAACTATGTAAGATTATTGAACAAGTCAATTGGCTGAAGAAAGTGACTTCTTCAATGAGATCTTTCCTTGACTTATTTGACTCTAAGCAGTTAGGGTCTTGTGGACCATGGCTCCAAAGTGCATTTCAGAAACTGGATTATTATATTTATAATATGAATAGTAGTAACTATAGTGAACTGTATTTTCTCAACAATTTTAAACATGTGGTTTCAGCTTCTAATCTTCAAGCATGTAATCTTCCCACGAATAGAACAAAGGAAAAAGAACATAGAGAACAACCAACTTAAAGAATGTGAATGTTGTGACTTGTGAATGCCACACAAAGATCTAGCAAACACTTTGAGAATTCCACAGTAGTAGTTGAAACTAGTGCTAATTCCTTAAATTTATTATCATATCTCTCTGTTAAGCTGAGAGTCTGATCAAAAAGTGGATGTTGTTAAAAACGAGACAATAGGTACAAAATGGAGTTGTTTATGCTAAGCCTCATGTCACCTAACCAGACTTAATTCAATTACAGTTTCAGATCACCAGAAGTAAAATCTTAAACAGTCAGGAACTGTCTTATCAGCATTATTGGGTGATCTGCCTAATAGAGAGCTGCTTTCCCCAAAGGAAAATAATCTTTCAATAACAAACCCACACTTTTGCCTAGTATATGTTTCTTGACTCTGCTCCCTCTGCCTATGAAATTATTTCATTTTGGATGGTTCTTCAGAACTTTCCTTTCTCTAATATTTATGATGCTCAATTAAAATCTATTTTTGCTAAAAAAATCCTCAAAATTTTATGTAAGCCTCATTTTATTTTTAATAATATCTAATTAAAATATTTGTTGATTTAAAGTTTATGACTGTATTCATATGAACTAACATTGATCTTGACACTAATTCCAAAAAGTTAAATGGTAAAATATAATTATATTAATAATACAGGCCAGGCAAATAAGAGGTTAAGTAGGTTGGCATCAAAGAACTATTTCATAAAGAACCTGAAATTAATGAGTGTTCTAGTTACAGATTCATTACTCATTTAATTTAAAATTCTGTAAACTTATTAAGATAACATATGTAACTATTCATGTATATACACATTAAAAATCAACATTTATTTAGAAAATATTTATTGTCTATTATGAACTAGACATTGTTCAAAGCACTTGATATATATCAGGTGATGAAAGAGGCAAAGATTCCTGTCCTAAAAGATTTCACAATATACTAGGAAAAAAAATAACAATAAATAACAACATAAGGGACAAGGAAATTAAATAGTAAATGGCTGAAACTGTATGCTACAGAAAACATTTTAAATTTAAATATAAGAAGTATAAGACTAGAAGCATTTCTTATTGTTGATGGTATAATTTTAATTAGCCTTTGCAAAGTAGAACTCATTGTGAAGGTAGCATTTGAGTGGAAATCTGAAGGAAGTGAAATATTTAGTCATGCAGCTCTGTAATCACATCTTGTCCTGTCTGAAGAACATCTAGGAGGCCAATTGGTGTGCAGCAGATTAAAAGTTGTTGGATATATGAATGGGTAAGAACATGGAGCTGTGTACATCATTTTACAGATGCTGGGTTTTCTGGGACACACGGGGAACATTTATAAGTGAGATATGAAAACATTATATGGTAGTAGGTGGTTATGAAAAAGTGGCAGAAAATTGTCTTCCACTGGAAAAAAGTGAGAAGGTTAAAAATAATAACAACAACATGATATCATATTTAGATGCTATATTGTCTATATAAGGCTATATATTGTCACCCTGTTTATTTAACTTATATGCAGAGTACATCCTGTGAAATGCTGGGCTGGATGAAGCACAAACTGGAATCAAGGTTTCTGGGAGAAACATCAATAACCCAGATACTAAGACACCCACCCTTATGGCAGAAAGTGAAGAAAAACTAAAGAGCCTCTTCAGTTCAATCGTTCAATTCAGTCGCTCAGTCGTGTCCGACTCTTTGTGACCCCATAAATAGCAGCATATCAGGCCTCCTGTCCATCATCATCTCCAGGAGTTCACTCAGACTCTCGTTCATCGAATTGGTGATGCCATTCAGACATCTCATCCTCGGTCGTCCCCTTCTCCTCCTGCCCCCAATCCCTCCCAGCATCACAGTCTTTTTCATTGAGTCAACTCTTTGCATGAGGTGACCAAAGTACTGGAGTTTTAGCTTTAGCATCATTCCTTCCAAAGAAATCCCAGGGCTGATCTCCTTCAGAATGGACTGGTTGGATCTCCTTGCAGTCCAAGGGACTATCAAGAGTCTTCTCCAACACCACAGTTCAAAAGCATCAATTCTTCAGTGCTCAGCTTTCTTCATAGTCCAACTCTTGCATCCATACATGACCACAGGAAAAACCATAGCCTTGACTAGATGGACCTTTGTTGGCAAAGTAATGTCTCTGCTTTTGAACATACTATCTAGGTTGGTCATAACTTTTCTTCCAAGGAGTAAGCGTCTTCTAATTTCATGGCTGCAGTCACCATCTGCAGTGATTTTGGAACCCAAAAAAATAAAGTGTGACACTGTTTCCACTGTTTCCCCATCTATTTCCCATGAACTGATGGGACCAGATGCCATGATCTTCGTTTTCTGAATGTTGAGCTTTATATTTCTCCCGGCAATCTTGATTCCAGCTTGTGTTTCTTCCAGTCCAGCGTTTCTCATGATGTACTCTGCATATAAGTTAAATAAGCAGGGTGACAATATACAGCCTTGACGCACTCCTTTTCCTATTTGGAACCAGTCTGTTGTTCCATGTCCAGTCCTAACTGTTGCTTCCTGACCTGCATACAGATTTCTCAAGAGGCAGGTTAGGTGGTCTGGTATTCCCATCTCTTTCAGAATTTTCCACAGTTGATTGTGATCCACACAGTCAAAGGCTTTGGCATAGTCAATAAAGCAGAAGTAGATGTTTTTCTGGAACTCTCTTGCTTTTTCCATGATCCAGCGGATGTTGGCAATTTGATCTCTGGTTCCTCTGCCTTTTCTAAAGCCCACTTGAACATCAGGGAGTTCACAGTTCACGTATTGATGAAGCCTGGCTTGGAGGATTTTGAGCATTACTTTACTAGCATGTGAGATGAGTGCAATTGTGCGGTAGTTTGAGCATTCTTTGGTATTGCCTTTCTTTGGGATTGTAGTGAAAACTGACCATTTCCAGTCCTGTGGCCACTGCTGAGTTTTCCAAATTTGCTGGCATATTGGGTGCAGCACTTTCACAGCATCATCTTTCAGGATTTGAAATAGCTTTACTGGAATTCCATCACCTCCATTAGCTTTGTTCGTAATGATGCTTTCTAAGGCCCACTTGACTTCACATTCCAGGATGTCTGGTTCTAGATGAGTTATCATACCATCATGATTATCTTGGTCATGAAGATGTTTTTTGTAGAGTTCTTCTGTGTATTCTTGCCACCTCCTCAGTTTCCCCAAGAGCCTCTTGGTGAAACTGAAAGAGGAGAGTAAAAAAGTTGGCTTAAAACTCAACATTCAGAAAACTAAGATCATGGCATCTGGTCCCATCACTTCATGGCAAATATGGAAACAGTGGAAACAGTGGCTGACTTTATTTTTCTGGGCTCCAAAATCACTGCTGATGGTGATTGCAGCCATGAAATTAAAAGATGCTTACTCCTTGGAAGAAAAGTTATGACTAACCTTGATAGCATATTGAAAAGCAGAGGCATTACTTTCCCAACAAAGGTCTGTCTAGTCAAGGCTATGGTTTTTCCAGTGGTCATGTATGGATGTGAGAGTTGGACTATAAGGAAAGCTGAGCATCGAACAATTGCTGTTTTTGAGCTGTGGTGTTGGCAAAGACTCTTGAGAGTCCCTTGGACTGCAAGGAGATCCAACCAGTCCATCTTAAAGGAAATCAGTCCTAAATATTCCTTAGAAGGACTGATTCTGAAGCTGAAACTCCAATGCTTTGGCCACGTGATGAGAAGAACTGACTCATTTGAAAAGACCCTGATGCTAGGAAAGATTGAGGGCAAGAAAAGGGAATGACAGAGCATAAGATGGTTGGATGGCATCACTGAATCAATGGACATGAGTTTGAGCAAGCTTTGTGAGTTGATGATGGACAGGAAGCCTGGTGTGCTGCCGTCCATGAGGTTGCAAAGTGTCAGAGTCGACTGAGAGACCAAACTGAACTGAACTGATCATATTTAAACTAATTTTACATATAGTGAAATTTCAAAAATAACATATGACATTTGTGTTAAAATGAGGGAGTAAGACAAGACTTTTCCTGGTATGTATATCAGAGTAACCTGGGGATTGAAGATTCCTGCTTTTAAGGAGGGATTGTTTGTGAAGGTGTCTGATAAATATGTAAATATTTGCTAAATGAATTACACTAGATACAAAATTCTAGTTCTTAAATGGTGGGAAGGAGCTGTCCTATATACATTGGGGAAGAACTGACTCCATCTATATACTCAAATTTATGAAGGCCACCCAGGAGGAAGGAGTCACTTCTTGAGAGAGCAACACAAAAATAATTTTTCTAAAATTGGAGGAAAATTGTTTTACAATGTGTTGATTTCTGCTGAACAACATGAATCAGCCATAAGTATTAATATATATTATAATATATATAAGTATATGTACATATATATATATATATATATATATCCCCTTCTTTTTGAGCCTCCCTCCCACCTCCCCCATCCCACCACTCTAGACTATCACAGAGCATTGACGTGAATTACCTGTGGTATACAGCTGCCTCCCAATAGCTACCTGTTTTAACATGGTGGTATATAAATGTTAAAACTACTCTCTCAATTCATCTGTCCCTCCTCCACTGTGTCCACAAGTCTGCTCTCTACATCTGTATCTCTATTCTTGCTTTTAAATATATTTATCAGTACCACTTTTCTAGATCCCATGTATATGCATTAATATATGATATTTATTTTTCTCTTTCTGACTTACTTTATTCTGTATAACAGGCTCTAGGTTCATCCACTTCACTATAACTGACTCAAATTTGTTTCTTTTCATGGTTGAGTAATATTCTATTGTATATATGTACCACAACTTCATTATCCAATCATCTATTGATCACCATCTAGGTTGCTTCCATGGACTAGCTATTGTAAATAAAGTCCCTATGAATATCAGGGTACATGTGTCATTTTGAATCATAATTTTATAATGGCATTTGCCCCATAGTGGGATTGCTGTGTCAAATGGTAGTTTTTTTCCTAGTTTTCTAAGGAGTCTACATATTGTTTTCCATAGTGTTTATATCAATTTACATTTCCACCAAGAGTGTAAGAGGGTTCTCTATTCTCTAGTATTTATTGTTTGTAGATTTTTTTGATGGTGGCCATTCTAACTGTTGATAACTTAAATGTAACACCAAACATTATAAAACTCTTAGAAGAAAACATAGGGAGACCACTCTGACACAAATAACAGCAAGACTATCTTTGACTCACCTCTTATTGTAATGGAAATAAAAACTAAAACACACATATGGGACCTAATTAAACTTAAAAGCTTAGCAAACCAAAGGAGAAAAGAAACTATAAACATGATGGAAAGACAACCCTTAGAACAGAAAAAAAAATAATAATAATAATTGCAAATGAAGCAACAAAAAATTATATAAGGGGCTCAATATCAGAAAAATAAGCAATCCAATAAAAAAACTGAATGAAAAACTTAAAACAGACCTATGTCAAAGAAGACATACAGATGGCTTATAAACACATGAAAAGATGTTCAGTGTTGTTCATTATTAGAGAAAAGAAAATTTTAATGTATTAATTTCATTGGGATCTCATAACTCTGTTTTACATTGCAGCCAGGGGCACTTATTCCTCCTGTTAGTTCGAGTGTTGCATTGTAAATGATGATATAAATAGCATCATCATTTACAATATGTGCATACTATGGTCACCTTGAAAGAGAGGATGAGAAATATCAAAAGGGACTTTTTATAAGTCCAGGCATGAAAATGCTATACATTATTTCAGCCCACATTCTATTGGTTAGAATACCCAATTTTGCCATATTAGAGGTACTGTACATACTTTAAATTATGCTGGATAATCTCTAAATTCTTTTCACTTTTGACAGCAAGTGGTGCTGGATTTTTCAATAGAAGACTGAGCATTTGAAGTTTAGATGAAGAAATTGGTTGTCATAGGCTGAGATGAGATGAGAGAGGTAAAATTAGAGACTATGAGAAAGGTATTCAAGGAAGAGAAAGATAGAAGCAATATATTTTTACTACACACTGTATCTGAGAAGAGGGAATTCCCAAATAAATCATTTTTAGAATGTGATTATAGATTATACATAAATGAAAATGAAATTTAGCAAATTCATTAACTGATTATTTGCTAAAATTAAATATTTTATACTTAAATGACATGAGATGACCAGAACTATCAAATAAAATTATACCACTTCATTATAGATTTGAGATTCTATTTAAGTATTTTTAAATGTATAATCAAAATATATATTCTGGAAAAGCTTATCTCAATATTTCATGTTGCTATAGAAATACTATGATTCTATTTAGATTGCCTCGATACTGAGAAATGATCTGAGTATTACAAACTAAATGCATTCTTGTTTATAATAAGTTTGCAATTGAAGAAATGGG